>OX637540.1:27413605-27521783 GCA_951800025.1 Oligia strigilis
AAGCACACATATACACAATCGACGCGAACGGCATCTAACGACAACGCCCATAACAATTATGACTTAAAGCATACGTGAAATTTAGAAGTAATGGTTTTGCGAGATTACGCCCGTGTATTCCAATAGATGGCGCGGAAACAAGTAGTTATGACAACAAAATGATTACCTAACCGACTTCTAAAAAGGAAGAGGTTGTCAATTCGGATGTTTTTTTTTATGAATGCTCCGGTCCTCTAAAGATGACTTCCGTATAGACGGATTTTCAAAATTCTTTTTTTATTCGAAAGAGGCTTATTCCGAAATGGTTGCATTTATATTTCGTAAAGATCTGCTGATGAGTTTCGGAGACAGACAACAAATGCCAGAAAATCAACCACGCGCTGCTATCACCTTTGTATGTTTACACAATCACACAACATAACATCACGCCTGTACCCTTTAAAGAGGTAGGCAGATGTGTTCAATAGCTTCCTGTCACTGATATTCACATAGCAAGTAGTGTTGTATGAATTTGTGTGGGGTAGGTAGGGACTAAAAAGGGAAAAATAAAAACTTTTTTCCAAAAAAAAAAACCGACTTCAAAAAAAAACACTACAAAGTGAAAAATAACTTTAATTTCGGAAGTTGGTGTCGTTGGTTCTGGCTTTGTACTGTTTTTTTTTGGAAGTCGGGTGTTTTTTTTTTGTAAAAAAGGTTTGAAATAAAACTGATTCAATGAAATTTAAAAAAAAAATATTCAAAAAATTTCGGAGTGGTAGTTACTTACGAGTTTTTTTTTAATTTACACTATACCACATTTAGTTTTAAGCTATTTTTCAGGTTTACATTATACCTACCACATTTAGTTTAAGCTTTTTTTACCGACTTCAAAAAAAAGGAGGTTATCAATTCGACACTTATGTACTATTATTGGAATTGCATTTTAATCACATATGACAATCTATTAGGGCTTCCAAACAAATATACAAAATTTTATAGACGTATGTATGTATGTTTGTCCACGCATTTCTCCGCAACTATTAATCTGACCATTTTTATTATTGGGTTACATTTACTTCAACTTATGGAACAGTGCAAATTTCATCAAAATCGATTCAGTAATTTTCAAGATATAGACTAATACGTGTAAGTGTGACGGCCTGGCTTACGATACCAGCTACGGGTGTAACGTCAAAGGGAAAACATCTCAAAACCTTGGTCAAATTCTAGTGCAATATTTATAACAAAACTATTACCTACTTATTACAAACAAATATTCCAATGTTTAGTTAAAACTAAAAATTACGAAATAAAAAAGTACCTAATTTAAAAAAATTAAACCTACTTCAAAAAGAAATGAACTCAAAATATTATGAAATAACTTTAATTTCGGAAGTTGATGGCAAAAAACCAAAACTAAAATACAGATCCAAAGACACCGACTTCCGAAATTTTATTTCATAATTTTGAGTTCATTTCTTTTTGAATTCGGTTTAATTTTTTTTAATTACTTTTCTTCATGTTTACAATTACACGTTTATATTACATTACACCCATGATCATGTTATAAAATTATTTTTGTTCCTAAAGAAACGTGTAGACGTAACAACAAATGCCAACCATTTGTTGTGAATAATTTTCTTCATAATTTTTACGTTGTTCTTTGTCGTTATCTTCATTTTTGCTTTCGCTTTTCTCTTTGTTTTCGCTTTTATCTTCATTTTCGTTTAAAAAACTATTCCGGTCCGTCTACAAGATTGGAGAAAGTGAAAGAAAACTATAGTAGAAGGTTTATACAATCTTTGGTCATGTGGAAAGCCTGATATACCTAGAAGTACTGGATAAAATGAAAGATGATTTCATAAAAAAAATAAAAATGACTGATGAAGAGCAACGATGGAATGGTGCTAATGGAGAATGGCTTGAGGTGAGAAAATATTGACTGCATCCAATTTCGGTAGGGTTATAAAAAGGCGTACTAATACACCATGTGCTAATTTAGTAAAAGATATAAGTACTTTACCGAAAAAAAAATGATCACGTAGAATCCTTATGCCATGGCCAATAAAATGAAAAACCGCCCTCGCACAATTGACTGTACAAGAACACATAACCATTAGACCACCAAATAAACCACTTATTTATAGACCAAGAACTATATTTCTTGGGTGCAGTGCATCGCCTGATGGATTAACTGGAAAAGACACTGTGGTTGAAGTGAAGTGTCCTTTGACAGCCAATAAAAAGCATTGTACTGAGGTCCTCCATAGTCTCAGCCATGACTACGATATCGTCGGCAAACCGAATGTGAGTTATGTACTCGCCATTGATGGCAATGCCAGCCCCTTTCCAGTCCAGAACCTTGAAGACGTCCTCCAGTGCAGCGGTGAACAGTTTCTGAGAGATAACGTCTCCCTGTCTCACACCTCGTTGCAGAAGGATAGGTTTCGAGGTCTGATCCTGGAGTCGGACTAACACAGTGGCGTTTTCGTCCAGACACTTCAGCACCTCGCTGTACCGATAGTCGATCTGGCACCGTTGAAGAGACTGCAGTACAGCCCATGTCTCGATCGAATCAAAGGCTTTCTCGTAGTCCACAAACGCTAAGCAGAGAGGCAGATTATACTCTTCGGTCTTCTGTATAACCTGTCCCGCGTATGTACCTATGTGGTCTACGGTGCTAAAGCCTTTCCGGAATCCGGCTTGTTCGGAAGGCTGGAAGTCGTCAAATCTGCGCGCGAGACGGTTCGTGATGACACTCGAAAATAGCTTGTAGACATGGCTCAGAAGTGTTTTACCCTCGAGTATGACGGAACCAAAAAGCTTTTGAAGGGCCTTAAGAACGGGTTTTCCGCCGGCCTTCAAGAGCTCGGCCGTAATTCCGTCATCACCCGGCGCCTTGTTGTTTTTGACCTGCTTCAGAACAATCCTAATCTCGTACAGGCTGACGTCCGGTATGTATTCGGTATAGTGTCGGGTCAATCTAGCTCTTGGGTCGTTTGCCAGGATTCGTAACGGGGTTACTTGCTGACTTGTATAACTGTCCATAGAACCTCTCGATCTCTCTCAATAGCTCAGGTTTGACGGATACGATTCTTCCATCATCGGTCTTCAGTTTCGTAAGCTAGCACTGCCCAATAGGCAGATCTCTAGCAAAGACTTTGGAGCCTTTATTTCGCTCTATCGCGTCTTTAATACGGTCTGTATTAAAGCGGCGAAGATCGCTTTTCAATGACTTAGAGATCCGTCTATTGAGTTGCCGGTAATTTATCGCATCATCTAAAGACTGCAGGATAATCACGCGCCTCTGAGCTTTTTTTTGAATTCGTACGACAGGTCTTGAAGATCTTAAACCCGACTGTATGGACAGTTTCCACGAACGAATCGTTATAATATAATCGTCCACGGAGCTCCCTAGGCATTCGAAACGTTTCTGAAGTTCCGAGTTGAAAGCTCTCGGGGTTTTGGACCTGGATCGGTGCTGGGCGGAGCGTAGACTTCATCAGTCGAGATCTTTCCAGCTTGAAATGTAAGTTCAATGTGCCTCTTACCATGCGGTGATCACGTCCGGTTTTCACCGCGTTTATCACAGAGAAGACATCATTGAATACATACTTCTTGGTCGACATAATGAAGTCAATCTCATTTTTAGTTGCACCATCCGGGCTCTGCCAGTTCCACTTTCTATGCTCACGTTTTCTGAATAAGGAATTCATCATAAAGAGGCCTTCTTTCTCCATAAAACTGACCAGTAGGTGGCTCCGGTGGTTCCGGCGTCCAACTCCAAATTGCCCCACTCGCAGCTCATCACCGTTTCGTTTACCCAGTTTCGCGTTAAAGTCCCACATGACAAAGGTAAAGTGAGTTTTAGAACCATGCATGGCTCTGGAAATATTCTCATGCATGGTCTCGACCTCATCCTCAGGGCGTGACGAGGTCGGGGCGTAAATCTGTACGACCTTCAGCGTTTACCTTTCGGATATTCTGAGTATAAGGTACGCCACCCTGGTCGATACACTCTCGATCTTCTGCTTCACCACGTTGTTCATAAGGGACTTATGGACGATAAACCCGACACCACCATGGGACTGCTCCACACCTTTCGGATATTCTGAGTATAAGGTACGCCACTCTGGTCGATACACTCTCGATCTTCAGCTTTACCACGTTGTTCACAAGAGACTTATGGACGATAAACCCGACACCACATGGGACTGCCCTCCCGGAAATAGAGAAAGTTTCCGGATTTTAAGGATTGTCGAGTCTCGTGTCTTCGGACTTCAGATAACCCATAGATAGACAACCCCACTATAATACTCCATTGTAACCTGCTCAATTTTTCCTCGAGTTCGGTGATCTTCTCGTCGGTCCGGAGTGTACGCGTGTTGTATGTTGCCAGGTCCAGTTTTCGGTGATTGTGGTAGCTGGATCTTCCGGGGATTCTTAGCACCCCTTGCCTCACCGTGGCCTTGGCCGCTACTGTAGCAAAGGGTAGGCGGGCCGCCGGGTACTAGGGGCAAAGTGTTTTTTGTGCTTGTCATTCTTGGGGGGGAGGTTTGCCATAATCGCCACGCGGCGCAGGCGGGTTGCCAGATTGCAGTATGGTATGGTGGTGGAATGCATAGAGAACGCTGCTGCCCAGTCTCCGGTACGACCCTCTTTTTTTTTTTTTTTTTGCGGATGTTAAATCATCAAATGACCCCTCCCGCTCTGGGTGGAGCGGAAGGGAGTGTCAGACTCTTACTGACTAAAACCCACCCGTGTTCCTTCCTTAGCCCTTTATGTTCCGGGCCAGCGGTAACCCTTTCGGACAATCCCGCTGACCCCGGTACGACCCTTAATCGCCTTTTACGACACCCACGGTAAGTGTGGGATGGTGCTATTCTTTAAGTCGCGCACCGCCGCCACGATATATTTATCTATACAGTATTCTATCTTCATACAAACGGTCGGAACGCGAGTCATAACTACGCGCTTCGAGTTCGGTTTACACTCGGTTAACAAACAGTCTCAAATGCTCCGCAGTGACGAACGGACGGTGTGATGGTTTTGTAAGCAATAAGCGTCCGATTTGTGACAAATATTCATTGAAATAAGTACAAGTACTTAGTTACTTAATATGGCAAAAAGAGACTATATTGTGCTGTTGTTGGTTGTTTGAATTCGTCAATAAGTTATTTTTAACACGCTTTTATTAGGTCGACCTGTATGTAACTAACTATGTAATGGACTCTAAGGTAACTAATTTAACCATCTTCCAAGGGTCGTAGCGTAATGAAAATTGGCAGCTGTATGTAGTTCTGATGACAATACAATAATATGGTACTGTCGAACTGATCTAATGATGGAGCCGGTAGATACGAACTGGAACTTCATGATGGAAAATCGTATAATAGCTGTTTTGGATTTCTTAGAAAAGTCTTGTAATGAACTTTGACCACGATTACTTTTCAAGGTCTAATGATGAAGCCGGAAGATAGGCACTGGCATTCCATGATAGAATATCGTATCATAGTCATGTTTGCACTTGTGAGAAATGCCACGTAATGGACTTTGAACACGATGAGGTTTCTTTTTGTTTTTACGTGCATTTATAAAAGCGTGTCTTTCTAATGTTTTTTAAACGATTAATTTTTATTAAATATACTGATCAAAAAACACCATGTATTTTTATTGAACTCTTCCTATTTCATTCACAACGTGTTTCATTTTTTTTATAAAAAAACTTTTTTCCAAAAAAAAACAACCGACTTCCAAAAAAACCATACCAAAGTGAAAAATAACTTTAATTTCGGAAGTGGATGTCAAAAGACGAGAATGCAGAACCAACACCAACTTTTTGTAAAAAAGGTTTTTATTTTTCACTTTTTATTTGAACCTACCCCACACAAATTCATATAACACTATACTTGCTATGTTATATCAGTGACAGGAAGCTATTGAACACATCTGCCTACCCCTTTAAAGGGTACAGGCGTGATGTTATGTTGTGTGATTGCGTAAACAATACATACATATGGCGGAGTTATGCCCTCGAACATACCTACATAAAAAAAATAGAAACATCCCAATTATGAAACTCCTCCTTTTCAGAAGTCGGTTAAAAAAAAAACCTATATAATCACAAAACTTTAAAGAAAGTCAAGTAGGTAGGTTGATGAAATTAAAATACTGTAGGCGGGAAGGGCTATCGCGTGTTTACGTACCGCGCGGCTGTAGGTAATTATTTCTAGAACCATAGATATCCGTGTCTAGAACAGAGCCGAGTCACAATAATGTATAGATAATATACTGTGCCGCGGCCGCGGTGCCGCTGCGCTGTATTGGTTTGGTTGCCCTTGGATTTGTAGACATGAACCCTTGCAAACGGCGCGCGCCGCGGCCGCAGCGGCGCGCTTCGGCGGCGAGTTTTGATAGATCTTATCAAAACTCGCCGCCGCGCCGGCCGCCGCCGTCACATTACGCTCACATTACTTACGCGTTAGAAAAAACTTCCGTGTTGATATTTTCAACTTTCTTTCTCCTGTGAAAGATAATTACATTGTTGACGTTTTTTTTTTGGTAATTTTATAAAAAATAAAATAAAAAATAATACATAAAAATTCAAAATACATTTAAATAAAATTTAAAAAAGAAAATCCAACTTTGTATCCCTGGGAATTGAACCGGCGGACTTTTGAATACAAATCTACACATCGATCAAATACGCTAATGTAACAGTTGTACGTGAGGTCGAAAAAATTGACCTTATGCATAAATGCGACTCACTTAGACGTTTCCAAATTCATAGTTTTTTTGTTAAAAAAATAAATATTCAGTAAATAATAAAATGCTCACTTTTTAATTTCGTTCGGAATTTTTTGAACGGAATTTTTCACTTTATTTCCCATATTTCCAAATGATAATTGATAACAAATTATTACGCTATTTTAACTTAAAAGTATTTTATATTTACACGAAAAAAAATATTTACGGAAAGAAGATTATGCATATAATAATAAACAATGAATTTACAAATAAAACTTTACAAAAACATAACAATCTTGGTGGAAATACTGCGGCGAAAAGAGCGACACGTCCGTTTAGCATCAGGCCTCGGCCGGCAGTGTCGCTACACGGGCGTTCACGCACACATACGCACGTATTATGTTCGGAAATATGAATATGCGATTTACAAAGAATCTATTGTTTGGATTAAAAAATTAAAACACTATCATTTTAGTATGTTGCTTGTAGAATATTCTGACAAAAAATCAGAATGATTGTATGTATATTACTATGGATTTTATTGTAAAAAGGAAATTTTTAGAGGTATCTTCATGATTTTTTTCTATCGTATCAAATTAGTTGAATCATGTTTTCAGCACACTATCTATCTAGCATATATCCTGAAGAATATCATATATTTTTCTGATTTTGTTTACTGTAGTCGATCATATACTTTTATTGTTTGTAAAACTTGCATTTAGCTCTTGTAAGCCCCTTAAACAAAGTATAGTATATGGTTCCTTTTCAATGTTTCGAGCGTCAATTTTAGCGAAGCAGAAAATGTGAAGTGCTTGAAAATATACTTGTACGAATTCATTCACTTGTGTTTGGTGTTCTTAGTCCGATTCAAAGCGTTGACGTTACCCGTCACGTTCTGTCAGAGCTTTTTTTTAATTCGGTGTTAATCGTGATGACCTATGCCTGGATTTTGTCGTCATATGGACATGGAACTGTTGCTACGCTTCAGGTGGGAAGCTCTCAGAGATCTGTAGCAATACGTCTCAGTGTGTCGCAACGACCTATCCGTAACGTGTAGGAACGTATTCAGGAGACCGAGAGTTTAGCTAGGAGGTCTGGTTCAGGAAGAATTAGAGCAACACCTTCCCAGGAAGTCCGGTACATCAGGTTAACTGCAAGAAGAGAGCGTACCTTAGCCGCCCGAGCCTTACAAAACCGGCTACGGCAATCTACTGCTACCAGAGTCCGTGATCAAACCATTCGTAATTGTTCTCCACAAAGATGGTCAACTTTCCCGAGTGCGTGTTGTTCAACTCAAACTGACAAGGGCCCACCGAGCAGCGCACTTGAGGTACGCTCGTGAGAATTTCAAGTGGGCAATGGATAGCTGAAGGGTTGTTGTCTTTTCAGACGACTGTAGGGTCAAGTTTTTCAGTGATGATAAACGAGTCCGCGTGTGGAGAAAACAAGGTGAAAGTTTTAGAGAACCAAGCATCCATGAAACAAACCGTTTTGGGAGTCCAAGTGTATGGTATTGACGGATGGAATAAGCTTGGTAGGCAAAACAGAGCTGGTAATACTGGATGAGGGTACTGTAACCGCCGCTTGTTACGTTGGGCGGGTAATCCAACCTCATGTCATCCCATTTTCGCAAGGACTGGGCGCCGGCGTTGTTGTAATGCATGACAATGCTCGCATACATACGGTCCGTGCTACACAAAGAGCACTTTCTGAAGTCAATATCACAGTTTTACCATGGCCAGCTACGAGTCCAGATCTAAACCCCATCGAGCATTTATGGAATAAATGGATTTAAAAGCCTTTAAGAAAACTACAGCCATGTTTACAGTCAACTGGAGCTCGTAAACACGCTAAAACTCTGTTGGGAACGAATTCCGGAACAAAATGTTACCCATCTTATTGAAAGTGTACCAGATAGGCTTAGAGAGTACATACAGAGCAAAGGAGGCTTCACTCGCTACTAACAATAACATAGCATTAAACGGTTACAAGAAATGGGCAATTGACTAAGTTTATTTTTCAAGTTCATTTGAGGTATATTAGCATGATATCATAACAACTGAAAAAGATATGAACAGTAACTACGAACAGTCGGCGTTTCCTAACTGACTATTCTGAGAAGAAAGGCCGAAAGAAACCCATAATAACATATTAAACCAGTGTATGCCATTAAAATATAAGTTAATACCAAACTATAAAAAATATTGGCTCACCGTAAGCATAAAAAACTCTTGCAAAAATAAAAGATTATTTTTGCGTCACCCTATCACCAAACTGCAACCTTGATAGGCACGCGCAGAACACGAAACAGGGCGTACAGCCGTATGCACAGGCCATCGCTATGGCAGCTGGAATCTCTAAACAATTACTGAAATGGTATTCTAGCAACTGGTCATTCTCACTGAAGTATCGATCTCGATATCGTTAGTGTACCGGGAAATGAAGTGCACCATACCGTCTCTCCAGCCACTCCTTCATGACGGGTCTTACCGTCGCAACTGTGGCGTGCACTTCGGTGGGTCATCCATGTCACTGCTCCCGTTTCACCACTACGATCGGGCGGAGCTCAACCCTGTGCTCCTCGACATGATGAGGCATCAGGTGCTTGCCCCTCTCCAACGCTTCCCGGCGCCACTGATATTGTGACGCGAGGATTTGAGCGAAAAGATCCGAGAGCAGGTGTGATCCGGCTAAGAAAGTCATACCCTTGGAGGAGACCGTGCGTGTTCCTTTTATCACCCTGATAGCAAGCGCTTTCTGCAGGCTTTGCAGAATTGCAAAGTTGTGGCCTAACAGGGTTTCCGCCCACACTCGCCCCATAGCGCCATGGACCGTACGATCGTCACATAGAGCCGGGTGGTGGTATTAGAATGTGATCGCGGTGAACTTCTTACCGATCGAGTGCTCATCTCTTAATCATGAGTAGTGCAATTTATGTATAGAGCGGATCACACACACAGTTTTTTCACTACGTTTACCCTTTGTCAATTACTTACCTTTCAAATATTGAGTAAGGTCGGCTGCTAGTAAATAAACGATGACAACACCTAGTGCATTATGTCCTATAAGCACTTTATCACGAAACTTTTCGAATGGTCTTGGCATATACAATGTGTATGTTGCTATAGACAATCTTAAGAAAATCAAATTAAAAATATTTAATGTGGGCCACGCACAGATGCAAACAGTTTAAAAGAACATGAAAACTAATAAAAACATGAAAACAAAAAAAAGAAGACCGGAGGCAATAACGATCCTATCTCAGCATAATGTTATCATTATGCAATATATTTAAAAAACAAATACCACAGCGCTGGTATTCTGCTAAGGCCTGCTGTGATGCCACGTATGGACATAAATTAAATATTGTTGGGATTTTTTATCTGGAATTTCTCAGTAGCAGCCCGGATGACAATATAGGCTCGCCGCCTGTTACGTAAGACTTAATCACACCTCTGCCTAAATTTTCTGGTAATACAGGCGTGAAAGGATGATAAAAACAAAATTTACTTGCCAGCTTTTTTGGGTGCACTATCACTCTCGTAAGATTATTACATTGATTGTAAGCATGACTTCTGACCTTTAGCTGATCGATTCTTCGTTTCTTCGAAATCGTCTGTTGGACACTCACAGTCAATGAGCGAGGGGCTGTTTGTCTGTTGGTTCTGCTGACTATGACCGTGTTGGCGAGGTTTGGGACTGAAACCGGGGTCAGAGCACGGAGCTTTGTCACGCGCTGATGGTCGAGGGATCCTAAGAAAAATACCTGAAAGTCCTGAAACATTTAAAAAAAGGTTAAGGTGATATATTGGAAAAAACGTGGTTTTTCTATTTCGTGTAACTTTTAAGTAGGTATGTGGAATAGAGATTTAACATTATGGTAGGTATATGTTTTTTTCTCTTTGGTCTAGTATCATGTAAAAGCAATATATATATACATATACACGATTCAATAAATTTTCTCGATACATAAAAATTGCGAAGTAATATCTAATTTTTTACTTTTTCCGACATCACGGCGCCGCTGCGTAACGCCTAAGAGTTATTCAATGGAATTTACTTTAAAAGTTTACTCAAAGTAGTTTTAAATTTAATTCATTTATTTTTTTTTAAAAGGAGTTATTTCGTTTTGGCACATACGTCGTTTTATTCCGAGCGCACGCACACTATATCCATCACCATAGAAAAATCTGCCATCACTCTTCTTTTGCGTTTCAAAAGTAATTGAATCACTTTCGCTCCCTTAGCAGGTTTTCGAGGATTTTAGATTTTCGAGCTAGCGCCTTACCAATTATCATCATTACAAATATTCTAATAGGTAATAAAAATTATACAATAACATTTTTTTTTATTGGCTACATTTAAAAAATATGGTCAGAAAACGAAAACACAATTTTTACATTTTTCTATCCTATTCTCCGTTGTTTTCTTTTTGCCATAAATGTAAACAACAATGGCTGCTGCATTTCATTGAAATTATAGTGTATAAGTTCTTAATTATTTTCAGTGTTTTCAACGGTCGTTGTGATGTGGGTTCTATTTTATACGTCGTACACGTACTTGATAGGTTTCTATAAATAAACCAAATGTTTTATTGATCAATATTGTGTAATAATAAAACTAAACTACTCAAAATAAAATAGGCCCCCCACCCTGTTTTTAGGCTATTTAGAAAATATATTCGGGTTATATGCGCTCGGAAACACAAACGCAGGTATAATAAAGAGTACCACTCTTTTCCACTCGTATGTTCGAAAAATGCGTCTGCTCAACAACATACATACCTACATAAGTAACGCGATGAATGTTTTTGAACTGTCAAAATGAAACCCATTGCTACTGATAGTGTGTTACGCAATTACCCCGCAGGTCATGAACCATTGTAACACCTCCAAATTATTATTGCTAATCATACAGTTACCGTGGCCGCGAAGCGAGGCCTAATTTAGTGATGTGACGTTCTAAAAGATCATAGCGCTAACCGAGAAAGTTTTGAAAAACACAGTCAATAAAATATTTGAGTAGATACCTTTCCGGATAACAGACATTAATGGCCTAGATATAATATTGTCTGCATAATAATCCTTGTAGCTGCTACATGCCCTGTCTATGGTTTGCAATTTTCGCGCTATTTGATTCGGTGTGCCGATTTGACAAAATTCATCTTCCGTCTTTCCAACAAGTCGGAGAATTTTTGGAGGTTCATTTTGGAACATCGTTTCTGTGTCATTAGAAGATGATATTTCTTGCATGTAAAACTTTTTTCCTTTTCCGCAAACTTGTTCGTTGTGTTCGGTAAACGAAGATGTTCTCAGCAGATCTTAAATGGTCAGTATGTTTATGTTATCTTTCCATAATTTTAAACAGTTTAAAAAGAATACAAATGAAAGATTAAAAATTTGCGAAAAAAAAAACAGTTGTTCGACAAAATGTCGAGTTTCCGAACATGTTGAATGTGAGCAGCACTAGTTTTTTTCGCGATTTCAGTGTTGCTCTCAAACTGTTCAGCTGTTCATAACGATGAGACCAAAGAGACCCATTTTGAAGTCCATCACAACTTGTAAAAAACCGGCCAAGTGCGAGTCGGGCTTGCACATCGAGGAAGGAAATAATGTAGAATACATATTGTTTCTGTCCAAAAGCTTATCCATAGTAATATTATAAATTCGAAAGTAATTCTGTCTGTCTGTCTGTATGTTACCTTTTCACGCCTAAACCACTGAACAGGTTTTGATAAAATTTGGCAGAGAGATAGATTGCAGCCCGGGGAAAGAGATAGGATAGTTTTTATCCCGATATTCCCACGGCATTAACACTTATGTGGGTGAAACCACGGGGCGCTGCTGGTACAGTCGGTGACCAACATTGTCTGACCCACCCAACATTGCCTGACCCACCGGGGCACCGGCATATCTTGTTAATCCATTTTAATCATTATCTTCTTGTCGTTAAAGTACTTGTACATATTATTATTTTAATATCTACTGTTAGCTTTTAAAATTATGTTTCCATAAATAAAAAAAATGTATATATTTTAAAATGACAGTGTCACTTAAATTAATTTTTTTCTTTTAGTTCGCGTTAATCTTTCTTTTTTATTTATATAAAAGCTTATTTTTAAAAACTTTTTTTTATTTTCATTTTTCTATTTAAATAACATGTTAATTCACTACATATACTTAGCTATAAATCTGTAAAACATTTCACAAATTTATTCATTTTCTCGCATTGATACATCAATGTTTTCTCGATAACAAACTTCCAAGCATTAGCATGACTTTTTTAAATGTTTCTATATGGTTAGGTTTGAATATGATATTATAAAATGTATTAATTTTGAACTATGAGCATTTACTTACTTTATCTTACATATGTATATTTTAATGAAATAATAAACATTTTTATTACTTGCAATGATTTTGTTTATTTTCTATACAAACTTCCCATTTAAAAAGATATTTCTCGACTTCGTTCGTTAAAAAAAAGATAATAATTCAGACAACATGATTTATCGAAATGCTTGCACGGAGTATTCCAAATATTCACGATAAGGTTCAAATTCCCTATCACTCAAGTAGGTCAGATAATGTTGGCCACCGACTGTACCTAATAAAGATTTCTTAAAAAGTGTGCTGATTAGATATATAATTTTGTGTTCTGTAATATTTACAAAAACCTGTATCGACATTAATCAAATTCCAGACTTTCCATTTTGCAAAGTTCGGAAATAAGAAGGAATAGTAATTTTTCCAGAAAAATAATATTTTTCGTGCTATTTAGTTAGGCAAGACGAAATCACATCATGATAGTTTATTTTTTAGGGTTCCGTAAGTACAAAAGGAAAAAACGGAACTCTTATAGGATCACTTTGATGTCCGTCTGTCTGTCTGTCTAGCTAGACCCTTTATCTCGGGAACGCGTGGAGGCTATACTCAGGTCTACAGTCCCTTGAAGCTGTGAAAAAATCAAACTTGTAAGTTAACGTTAAAAAAAGATACGGCCGTATACGCCGCAAAAAACGTATATTTCGACACTCTCAAGTAGGGAGTTTCATACAAAGAATACCGAATGGCTCGAATTGATACGGTGACGATTCCTTTCCGAAGTGATACATGTGCTATGAGCTTAAAGTTGCCATGACGTGTGAGAAATTAGACAACAATGATCCAACCCTAGTCCTGACCTAGCCAGTCGCCATGACAAATAGAAAGAACCGGTGGGTCTCAGCCCGTGATTGCATTATCCCATCTGTTTAAATAACTGCACGTTGCACATTGATTTTGATTTTAATTTGCGACTGGATTTTTTGGGCTATTAGATATTAGGGCTATATTTCACCGGGACACCATGGCGGCGCAACCAGTTGCCGCCACCAACAAAATGTTGCAACAAGCTCTATAGAGAGTTACTCACCTGGTGTCCGTTTGGTTGCGCAATCAATTTGGCGGCGCGACCAACTCGGACGCGTGCACAGAATGTTACTGGTTTCGCCGCCACCCTGGTCGCGCCACCACTAATTACTATAGCGCTGTATGGTGTATCACTCACTCGGCCGCCAGTCTGGCCGCCAGTGACGGTATTCGGTACACTGTCTCAGTGTGGTGTGGCGACTCTGGTGTCTGTATGGTGTCTAGTTTGGTAGCTTACGGACACCACTGTGGCGCGACTGGTTGCGCGGCCATGGTGTCCCAGTGAAATATAGCCCTTAGTCTGATAGATTTTTAGTAAAGAGAGCTAAACCACAACCTTAACCAATAAGCAGAAAATATAAAGTACGTACCCAGATCCACGGGATTAGTAGTGCTCGCTGTGAGATGGTATTCATTCGACGGAATACTAGTAATGGAATCAACACAATTGGAGGAGCCCTGTTCCTCGTCATCATCAGACATTGGTACTACTATGAATATTGAGGAAGCAGCCGCGAAACGTTTTTTTGACATAATCTGGAACATTATCTTCGATACATCGAGCTTACTCGGCAACTGGTTGAACAGCACGATGGGATCTTCAGTTTCAGAGCTCGCCTTTCTTTTCCTCAATTGTTTATTTCCAAAGTTTGCTTCTAATTGAGACATTCTCAAGATAGTATATTGTTGTGGACCCGCTACTCCAATGTTTCTTGTAACATCACGTTCTCCAGCTATTTCGGGGTGGTTCATACCATCGTCACTGTCAAAAATAAAAACGTATAAACGTAACGTATTTTAGCATCATACGGAAACGTTTGGATTTTAGGTGTACCAAATACCTAATATATTCTTACAACAATTTAAAATGAAGCCTATTTTCCCTTGGTTCCCCGAGCAATTTAGAAATGATACATTAGGTATTTGATTTAAGTATGTATGGCGATGCTGATTGCAAAAACCCACTTCGCTTCAGGTGGGATATAAATGGTTTATTGGGACAGGACTTGAAACAGCAATAAAATTGAGTGCCAAAATATTTACCTGCTTAGTGCTTTGGGTACGTATTTGAATATCGAAAATTAAAATATCGACTGTTAAAATATCGATGTTCAAAACATCGAAAATTTAAATATCGATTGTATCAAAATGTCGAAAATTGTTATACCTACGCTTAAAACGTCGAAGATTGAAATGTCGAGTGATTAAAATTTCGAATGATTCAAAATATCGAATGACATTATGCCTAAGTTCAAAATATCAACATTTAATACATCGAAGTTCTTAATATCTACGTTACGTTACGTTTGGGTTTTTATTATGTAAAAATAATTAAAGTACCTACATTACATGAGGTTTTCCTTGTTTTTTTTTTTTTGTAACCCACCTAGTAACTGCTTTCCATCTAGCAAACAAGCATGCAGCAATCATGCAACATGCAAGCAAGCATGGCTTCTGTCACGGCTCCGGCGCTGCAGGGCTCCGGCAGTCCCACGCGAGCTTAACGTCGCAGATGGTCTAAACGCCCACCGCCGCAGCTGAGCCTGGCCGGCGAAGCCGGCCAACAAGCCGAAGCTGCGGAGGTGAACATGGGTGCCTATCCTTTGTTACGCAAGGGCGAAGGGGTTGCACTTCCCGTAGCGCCGGAGACGTTGCAGAAGCAACCTTTTTCCACTAATACTACTTTATCAAAATTTGTTCGATATTTTAACTTGTACGTATTTTTAGGGTGAATGAATGAATGTATTAAATGTTGAAAATTAACTCATTTTTACACGTAGGTATATTAATTTTCGATGTTCAAATAATTACCCATCGATATTTAGGACGTTCGATAATCTGTATTTCGATATTTAGATCTTTCGATGTAACTTTTGTAGATATTTAGATTTTAGATATATTGGACGTAGGATATTTAACCATTCGATAATATAAACTTTCGATATTTTAATTTTCGGTTATATGATCGTTCGATATTTCCATTTTCGATGTTTCGAACATCGATATTTTAACAGTCGGTATTTTAATCTTCGATATTCAAATACGTACCCAGTGCTTTATTTTCTCTTTATTCTTTATGGTTACCATTTAAATAAATGCTTTAATGAGCTATGACGATAAAAACCAATAGTGATTTTTCAGCAAAGTACTACTTTACAAATCTCGTAGGAAGATTTGCTAATACGACATTTTACTATAGTGTAAGTCGTTCAGCTATTAGGACCATTTACTTTTAGGATTGTTTTGATACGGACGGTAAATATCATTCCCCATGTCATATTTCGGTCAGTCTTAGGAATTTCAGTCTGCACATTGTTTGGTTGATTTCGGTGGCACTTATGTTCCTTAAGACTTAAGGGTTTTATTTATGAACATTGCTTAAAGTTGAGACACGTCGAAAATAGTGACCTATCATAAGTTCGAAAAATATTTGACCGAATTTCATTTCACCTAAAACTTTTCAACTATTTTCGTTTCGTTTTTTTTTACTTCATCGAAGTCACGTCTGCCACTGTCTCAGTTGACCTATTATCAATTCGATTTTTTTCGTTACTCTGACGTTTCATTTGGTCGAAAAACTTTTTACCGAAATAACACTTACCCGAAGTAACATTTGTTCGAAGTATTGTGTTTCCGAACATTCATTATAGTGGTATAATGAATGTTCGGAAACAAAACCGAACCTCGGGGTGCCCTTTGCTCGCTCTTGCATCCTACGTCGCCTATCGACCGACCGTAACCAAGTGCAATGTAATTAAACTAGTAATTATGTAAGTAACACAATGTATTTCCCAAAAAAAGAAATGTTGTCTATATTTTTTTTCATAACAAATCATTTGACTAAATGTTTATTGTCTAAAGATGGTTTGCTGTAATAAATCATTTTATTAAAGACCAAATGCCTTAATGACATAAAGTGCGTACTGAAATCATTCCAAATATTGCTATAAAAGAAGGTTGCTAAAATTTGTTTGGATAATGAAATGTTGCCAAAATAAAAGTTAATAAAACAAAATAAAATAAAAAGTTGCTATATATTTGATACCAAATAATTTTCCGTAATATTGTTTCGGTGTGGTGAAAATATGGCAAATAAATCATGGCAAATCATGAACAAAGTTCAAAAGAGGCTTCGGCCAATATCAAAAAAATATTTTGTAAATCGGCGAAATATAGTTCGGTAAAATAATACTTATGACACATGATACTTCGATGATCTAAAAATATGTCAAATAATGCATATAGCAAAAAAGACGTCGGTCAATAGTTTTCGGTAAAATGAAATTCGAACAAAAAAATTCGAAAAAGTGATCGGTTCCCGTCGAAAATGTATGATTAAACAGTCGCTAATCATTACTTAACTTTAAGCAACATTTACAAATAAACCCCTAAATATCAGTAAATATTTATTTTGTAAATATTCGGTTTCAAATTGAGAATATTATGAAGTAAGAACTAGTCAAACTCTACTTTGGCACCATAGATAAAATACTAAATTGGCACTACATAAGGCGATTCTTTCAATGTAGCGAAATTCATAATTTCTAACGTTTTTAGCAAGGATATATTGAATTTTGATTCATAAACTGAATGTGTTAGTTACCTGGTTGTCGGTCCGTCTAGTGAGTTAATACTCAGTAGGTCATTAGTAGACTCGTAGCCCGAGTAATGGGCGGAGCTGGATGTTAAGCTGCTGCTGTCTATAACCGAAGTCAAACTGATTGAGTCCAGGCTGTCGCTTGTATTTGTGCTTAATGACATGCCATTTTTTATAATAAGAATGGTTTCATAACTGCTTGCAGAATTAGGTTTTGAAGTTGGCTCTTTGTAAACGTCATCCAATGACTGAAGATCTCTTAAGCTTTCCACAATCCTGTCAGAATTACTGGCTCTGCCTTGGTATTGTGCTATACCACTCGGTCCATTAATGTTTTCACTTTGAATGCGATATGGTCTAGTACTATAGTCCATATCAGAACTGCTGTCGTTGAGGACGTAATTCATTTTATTATTATTATTAAGACCCAATTCACTACTAACTTTGTATTTTGGTTCTTTAGAGTCATCAAGGTTATTATGATAGTTAGTTCGTGTTTTATTGAGGTCGGTGTTTGAAACCATTTTGTCAAGCATTACTTGAATGATACGCTCCATTGAATATGATGGTATACCAACTGCGCTCCCGATTGTAACTTTAATACCCTCGTTGTCAATGAAGGCCCCGCTATTAACGCCTGGGAGACATTCACCAGGACAATCGCACAAGGAAGATATATCTGGAGACGTCACTCTGATTTTTACGTAACTGTGTTTAAATTTGATTTTCTTTTTGTCGCAACCGCAGCCACGGTCGCATGTTGTTGTTTTGATAATATCTTGAAAATCTTCAGCATCTATTCCTACACACCGACACACCGACACACCGACCTTTTTCTCCTTCTTCCTAATTTTCCCCTTCTTTTCGGAAGGGGTCGGCTCAATTGGCAAACCTACCTCTGCTCTAATTTTCTTCACCAAGTCTTTTTCGGACGCTGTTCCACCTACAGGCAATGGTAACCCAGCTTCAGCAAGTCCTTTTAGTATTCTTTCTTTCTCGGCAGGTGCTTTTCCGGTTATTGGTGTGAATAGCCCTGCTGCTTTTGCTTTGAGAATAATTGATTTCTCTGATGGAGTTTTGCCTTCTGGTGGTGTTCGAGCTTTAACTCTAGCTATCATTGATTTTTCAGATTTCGTCTTACCTTTCGGCAGTGGCAAACCGGCCATGGCTAACCCTTCGACGATTTTTTCCTTTTCAGCAGGTGTTTTTCCTTCAAGCGGTGACAGCAATCCTGCAGTTTTCGCTGCTGTTGGTTTCTCTGATTGTGTTACAGATAGTGGACTAGAAATTAATCTGCTTATAAGTTTCTTTTCTGACGATGTTTCACCTTCTGGAATCGGCACACCTGCGGCTTTCATACCCCTGAGTATCTTTTCTTTCATTGATGGAGTTTTCCCTTTCAAAGGAGTAACCAGACCAGCACCTTTGGCTCTTCGTAATCTTTCTGATGGTGATGGTGTCACGTAACCAGTATCATCTTTAATTTTCTGTATTAAATCTTTTTCTGATGGGGTTTTATACATTGGTAGCGGCAAACCTGCAGCGACTCTACCCCGCAGTATCTTTTCTTTTTGATCCGGCGATTTGCCTTCTAAAGGAGTTAACAAACCAGCTGCTTTGGCCTTTCGTAATTTTTCTGACGGCGTTCTATCTGGTATCCCGGATTCTTTTTTTATTTTAGCTATAAGTGCTTTTTCGGATGGAGTTTTTCCTTCTGGAAGTGGTAAGCCAATTTCAGCTAGACCCTGCAATTTTTTTTCTTTCTGTTTGGGAGTTTTACCTGCAAGAGGTGTGAACAGTCCAGCTGCTTTGGCTTTTCGTATTTTATCAGATGTGACGGAAGGCAGTGATTCAGATTTCTGTTTTTCTTTTTGTTCTGGTGTTTTACCTTTCAGTGATGGTAATCCTTCAGCTTTCGCTCTTCGCATTTGCTCCGAAGGCGCCAGGATCGGTGGAATCACCCTTGAAGGATGACGACTACCTGCCGCTACTTTGGCTATAAGAGCTTTCTCGGATGGCGTTCGTCCTTCCGGTAACGGAATTTCCAAATCATGTAGACCTTTTAATACTTTTTCCTTTTCTGCAGGTGTCTTGCCTTCCAATGGCTGTAGTAAGCCAGCTTTAGCTGCCTGTTCATGTTTGTCTCTAATAGATTTAGTTTTAGGTTCCTTAGGTAACCCAAGGTCAGCGCGAACCTTGTCAACAAGTTTTTTTTCTGAAGGTGTTTGGCCTTCAGGGAGGGGTATACCTCGTTTAGCTAGTGCCTTCAGTTTTTTTTCTTTTTGTTCTTGTGTTTTACCAGTGAGTGGCGTTAGTAACCCTTCCGATTTCGCTCTTCGCATTTGCTGCGAAGGCGCCAGGACCGGTGGAATCACCCTTGAAGGATGACGACTACCTGCCGCTACTTTGGCTATAAGAGCTTTCTCTGATGGCGTTCGTCCTTCCGGTAACGGAATTTCCAAATCATGTAGACCTTTTAATACTTTTTCCTTTTCTGCAGGTGTCTTGCCTTCCAATGGCTGTAGTAGGCCAGCTTTAGCTGCTTGTTGATGTTTGTCTCTAATAGATTTAGTTTTAGGTTCCTTAGGTAACCCAAGGTCAGCGCGAACCTTGTCAACAAGTTTTTTTTCTGAAGGTGTTTGGCCTTCAGGGAGGGGTATACCTCGTTTAGCTAGTGCCTTCAGTTTTTTTTCTTTCTGTTCTGGTGTTTTACCAGTGAGTGGCGTTAGTAACCCTTCCGATTTCGCTCTTCGCATTTGCTGCGAAGGCGCCAGGACCGGTGGAATCACCCTTGAAGGAGGACGACTGCTTGCCGCTACTTTGGCTATAAGAGCTTTCTCTGATGGCGTTCGTCCTTCCGGTAACGGAATTCCCAAATCATGTAGACCTTTTAATACTTTTTCCTTCTCTGCAGGTGTCTTGCCTTCCAATGGCTGTAGTAAGCCAGCTTTAGCTGCTTGTTCATGTTTGTCTCTAACAGATTTAGTTTTAGGTTCCGTAGGTAGACCAAGGTCGGCGCGAACCTTGTGAACTAGTTTTTTTTCTGAAGGTGTTTGGCCTTCAGGGAGAGGCATACCTCGGTTAGCTAGTGCCTTCAGAATTTTTTCTTTTTGTTCTGGTGTTTTACCAGTGAGTGGCGTTAGTACTCCTTCCGGTTTCGCTCTTCGCATTTGCTCCGAAGGCGCCAGGACCGGTGGAACCACCCTTGAAGGATGACGACTGCTTGCCGCTACTTTAGCTATAAGAGCCTTCTCTGTCGGCGTCCGGCCTTCTGGTAACGGAATTCCCAAATCATGTAGACCTTTCAATGTCTTTTCCTTCTCTGCAGGTGTTTTGCCTTCCAAGGGCTGTAGTAAGCCAGCTTTTGCTGCTTGTTCATGTTTCTCTCTAACAGATTTAGTTTTAGGTTCCATAGGTAGGCCAAGGTCGGCTCGAACCTTGTTTATAAGTTTTTTTTGTGATGGTGATTGAGCCTCAGGGAGCGGTAAGCCTTTCATCGCACGCGCTCGTAGAATTTTTTCTTTTAGTTCTGGTGGTTTGCCTGTCAGGGGCGACATTACGCCCTCTGTTTTAATTGAAGCTGCACGAGGTAAGGCCTTGACTTTAGCTATAAGAGCCTTCTCTGTCGGCGTCCGGCCTTCTGGTAACGGAATTCCCAAATCATGTAGACCTTTCAATGTCTTTTCCTTCTCTGCAGGTGTTTTGCCTTCCAAGGGCTGTAGTAAGCCAGCTTTTGCTGCTTGTTCATGTTTCTCTCTAACAGATTTAGTTTTAGGTTCCATAGGTAGGCCAAGGTCGGCTCGAACCTTGTTTATAAGTTTTTTTTGTGATGGTGATTGAGCCTCAGGGAGCGGTAAGCCTTTCATCGCACGCGCTCGTAGAATTTTTTCTTTTAGTTCTGGTGGTTTGCCTGTCAGGGGCGACATTACGCCCTCTGTTTTAATTGAAGCTGCACGAGGTAAGGCCTTGACTTTAGCTATAAGAGCCTTCTCTGTCGGCGTCCGGCCTTCTGGTAACGGAATTCCCAAATCATGTAGACCTTTCAATGTCTTTTCCTTCTCTGCAGGTGTTTTGCCTTCCAAGGGCTGTAGTAAGCCAGCTTTTGCTGCTTGTTCATGTTTCTCTCTAATAGATTTAGTTTTAGGTTCCATAGGTAGGCCAAGGTCGGCTCGAACCTTGTTTATAAGTTTTTTTTGTGATGGTGATTGAGCCTCAGGGAGCGGTAAGCCTTTCATCGCACGCGCTCGTAGAATTTTTTCTTTTAGTTCTGGTGGTTTGCCTGTCAGGGGCGACATTAAGCCCTCCGTTTTAATTGAAGCTGCACGAGGTAAGGCCTTGACTTTGGCTATAAGAGCCTTCTCTGATGGCGACCGGCCTTCTGGTAACGGAATTCCCAAATCATGTAGACCTTTCAATGTCTTTTCCTTCTCTGCAGGTGTTTTACCTTCCAATGGCTGTAGTAAACCAGCTTTAGCTGCTTGTTCATGTTTTTCTCTGATAGATTTAGTTTTAGGTTCCATAGGTAGACCAAGGTCGGCGCGAACCTTGTCAACAATTTTTTTTTCTGATGGCGTTTGACCTTCAGGGAGAGGTATACCTCGGTTAGCTAGTGCCCTCAGATTTTTTTCTTTTTGTTCTGGTGTTTTGCCTGTCAGTGGTGTAAGTAATCCTTCCGCTTTCGCTCTAGGCATTTGCTCCGAAGGAGCCAGGACCGGTGGAACCACCCTTGAAGGACGACGACTGCTTGCCGCCACTTTGGCTATAAGAGCTTTTTCTGATGGCGTCCGTCCTTCAGGTAACGGAATTCCCAAATCATGTAGACCTTTCAGTATATTTTCCTTCTCTGCAGGTGTTTTGCCTTCCAATGGCTGTAGTAAGCCAGTTTTTGCAGCTTGTTCATGTTTGTCCTTAATAGATTTAGTTTTAGGTTCCTTAGGTAGACCAAGGTCGGCGCGAACCTTGTCAATAAGTTTTTTTTCTGAAGGTGATTGACCTTCAGGGAGGGGTATACCTGTCATAGCCAATCCTTTCAGAATTCTTTCTTTTTGTTCTGGTGTTTTTCCTTTGAGAGGTGTTAGTAATCCTTCCGCTTTTGCTCTTCCCATTTTCTCTGAAGGTGTCAGGACTGCTGGAACCGCATGGGCTGAAGCCTTGACTTTAGCGACTATTGCTTTCTCTGATGGCGTCCGCCCTTCAGGTAACGGAATTCCCAAATCATGTAGACCTTTCAGTATCTTTTCCTTCTCTGCAGGTGTTTTGCCTTCCAATGGCTGTAGTAAACCAGCTTTAGCTGCTTGTTCATGTTTGTCTCTAATAGATTTAGTTTTAGGTTCCTTAGGTAATCCAAGGTCAGCGCGAACCTTGTCAACGAGTTTTTTTTCTGAAGGTGTTTGGCCTTCAGGGAGGGGTATACCTCGTTTAGCTAGTGCCTTCAGTTTTTTTTCTTTTTGTTCTAGTGTTTTACCTGTGAGTGGAGTTAGTAATCCTTCCGATTTCGCTCTTCGCATTTGCTGCGAAGGCGCCAGGACCGGTGGAATCACCCTTGAAGGATGACGACTACCTGCCGCTACTTTGGCTATAAGAGCTTTCTCTGATGGCGTTCGTCCTTCCGGTAACGGAATTTCCAAATCATGTAGACCTTTTAATACTTTTTCCTTTTCTGCAGGTGTCTTGCCTTCCAATGGCTGTAGAAGGCCAGCTTTAGCTGCTTGTTGATGTTTGTCTCTAATAGATTTAGTTTTAGGTTCCTTAGGTAACCCAAGGTCAGCGCGAACCTTGTCAACAAGTTTTTTTTCTGAAGGTGTTTGGCCTTCAGGGAGGGGTAAACCTTTCATAGCACGCTCTCTTAGTATTTTATCTTTTTGGTTCAGTGATTTTCCCGTTAAAGGCGTTAGTAAACCCGCTGTTTTCACGGAAGGTGGACGAGGAGTTGCCATTATTCTGGCTATAAGAGCTTTCTCTGACGGTGTCCTTCCTATAGGTAATGGAATACCCATATTGTGCTGGCCTTGTAATAGACTTTCCTTCTCCGCAGGTGTTTTACCTTCCAATGGCAGTAGAATGCCTTGTATAGCTGCAACATCATGCTTATCTCTGATAGCTTTAGTTGCAGGTTCTATAGGTAGACCAAGTTCGGTGCGTACCTTGTCAATAATGTTCTTTTCTGATGGTGATTGACCTTCAGGGAGGGGTAGACCTCGATTAGCTAGTTCCCTCAGAATTTTTTCTCTGTCTGCTGGTGTTTCATCTGTGAGCGGTATCATAAATCCATCGGCTTTTGCTTTACGCATTCTAGCGCCCAAGATTGGACCTTTTTCCTTAAACTCGGATTTCCCAACGGAACGGGGTCCCTTTTTTGCTTTGATTTTATCTATCAGAGCCTTTTCCGAAGCAGTCCTTCCTTCTGGAAGCGGCAAACCGAAGTTAGCTTGAGCTTTTAAAATTTCTTCTTTCTGCGCCGGAGCTTTACCTTCTAAAGGAGTGATAATACCTGCAGCCTCAGCTTTTCGCATTTTTGCCATTTCGGCTGCATTTTTAGGCGATGGCGGTAATCCAAGCTCTTGCCTTGTTTTGTCTATCAAAGCTTTTTCTGATGCCGTCTTCCCTGTAGGTAAAGGTAGTCTTGCCTTAGCCATATCTTTCAAAATTTTCCATTTTTCTGCTGAAGTCTTACCATCTAATACTTTATCCCTTGCAATAGTGGCCATAGATTTTCTGAATTCGCCGAGCTCTCTCTCCTCTTTTAGTTTATGACTGCAAAGTACACAACGACAATTGTCGCAATTTTGCGATTTGTAACAGTCGTATAAGCCCTTCATCACTTCAAACATAGCATCAGAGTTACATCTACAACAACAACTGTCCTCTACAGCGCCTAGTTGACATCTGTATATTTTCCATTTTGTATGGCTGGGATAGTTAAATTGGTTCATGAAGCAACTGTCGAACCGATGTTCAGAAACTACATTAGCAATAAACTTAGACTGAAAAGGGTTCTGTTTGTATTTGTTTTGTTTTGTATCCTTTCTATGGCCGCTTTTATTTCGTGGCGGGACTGGCCTTGTACATTTGTTTAGTTCAGGCATGCTTGAGGGTTTGGTGGTCGACCCTTGCTTCTTGTATTTGCATCTTGATAAACGAAAAGCAATTGCTGGCTGTTGAACATGTACGAATACATTGTGCTTTTTGCGTTTCTTCCACCACTTCTTATTAACAATTATTATACTCACATTTTCGATACCATTACATGGGCTGTTTTCTTGATTAAGATGAGAAAATTCATTTAGCAAGCTTTCATAATATGAACCGATGTTGTCCAAATCTCTCATATTGATTTGTTTTACTTCTACGAATCTTGACTTAACGTCTGATTTTTAAGAGCGTAGACGGGCTGCGCGAGGATTGAGAAATAGGTATTTGAAGAAACTATTGCTGTCTCTCTCCCTCTAGTCTCCCCCCGTAGAGTGCGATAGGGACAACTGCAGCTCAGAACGATTTTACCTAGAAAAAACCATGACCGATCGACGTTTCGTATTCCCCTGTTTTCTCCTCAAAACCTAAGCCGATTAAAATATTTTTGGTATCAAAATTTAAAGGAAGAATAGATATATTTTTATCTTAAAAACATTTCAATTTTCTTTGGTAGTCGTCTGATTACGTAGGTAAAAACGGGGCATTTTTTAGGTTTTCAGAAAATCATATTTACTTTTGTAATAATTTTTTTGAAAAAAAAAAATAACAGGGGCATGCCTTCAATAGACCTAGATTTTTATAAATAAAAATGATTACTCTTGAGGCATTATCCAGGAAGAGAATAGGGGAATACGTTTGTATGGAAAAAATGCAGCCCGTCTACGCTCTTAAGGCGAAAGCACCAGGGAAGCCCGCGAAATTATTTTTTTACAATTTGCTGGTCAGTATTAAGTTGTACGTTGATTAAAATATGATTCGCGGACGTAACAAATATGAATTTACAGAATTATAATCATTAAAGTCATCAACACAACTCTCTAAGACCAAGTAATCCCCAAGAATGACTATTTCATGAAATCTTGACATTTGGGGATCATACTAACTTAACAAGTTGTATTACTGATTGTAATGATTATAATTATGTAAATACATATTTGTTACGACCGTGAATCATATTTTAATCAACGTACAACTTAATACTGACCAGAAAATTGCAAAAACGTAAGAAAATTTGAATTTCGCGGGCTACCTTAGTGCTTCCCCCTTAAGCTGTACAGCGCGCGCAGCGTTACAAAAAAATATTAAAAGCAAATTAAACAACTTTTCTTTAAAAAATAATAAATTTAATGATTCAACAAAACTACAGTACTGCTGTTATTGATTTCTGTTATAAATAACACCTAACAAGTAACAATCAAGTAATATTTACGATACGGCAGTGTTGCGCCCTTCCGCGAAGCTGTCTCGAGTAAAAGTCATCTGACGCTTGTGTCGAACGCTGAACGATGATCGATTGTTGGATCTGTCAGTTGATTTTGACAGTTCGACTAGCTTTACTCAGTTGATGTTTCCTTATACGGCCTCTCCTGACATCCTGACGTCCTGGGCAAGTCTAGATGGTCCAGCTTCCTCATCATTGTAGGCTGGTGTGATTTGTACCTCGGACATGGCTTCACCATCTGTTAAAGGCATGGTCTCATCCGATTAGTCTGCACCTGAAATGTACATCTACTATAAATACACAGCTAGGACTAACACCAAGTATTAGAAAGGAAGGAAGGCAAGGAAAGGTAAAGAAACCCCCAGGAAAAGAGTGAAAGTTATTTATAATCCATATAAGATTACAAACAATCAGCCACTATTAGGTTCACATAAGACTAGACATACCATTCACAAGGTCTAGTGTTTATACTTACAAGACTAGACATATCACACAAGGTCTAGTATTCACACAAAGCTAGACATAACATACAAGGTCTAATATTCACACAGGACTAGACAACACACAAGGTCTAGTATTCACACAATACTAGACATATCACACAAGGTCTAGTACCTATTCACACAAAGCTAGACATAACATACAAGGTCTAGTATTCACACAAGGCTAGACATAACACACAAAGTCTAGTATTCAAAAGGCTGAAGGCTGGTATTGTTCCACACAGACATTCAAGGGCTACTCACACGCAAAGAAGGCAGCACACTCATCTGGAGTCCATTCAACCCTTCCAAGGTACCATGAACTGCGCCGCTGCATAGGTCATCTTGCCATAGGCTCCAGCAATAAGCTTCAATTCGTATCGGTCATTCTCCAATACTCTTGTCACCTTATAAGGACCGCGCATTCCGGAATCCAATTTCCCTTTGGACTGCGCGTACTTAATTACAAAAGCAAGATCGTCTTTTTGAAAAACATGAGGCGGTTGGCGCATTTTGTTGACATATTTACCGCCGGTCGAGTTCTCGCAAGGATCGACGATCACTATCAGAACACTCTATAGTGACATCACGGACCAAGGTTTGTATTACGGGAGTTGTACTTCAATACCGATCAACTAATTTAACGGAGATGCTTGAGTGGTCTTTTGTTTTGTGACGTTCTGTACTACACACATCAAAAGTGTCTAGGGATCAAGCATTTTTATGCGGATTTCTTGAGATTGAGATGTGGCTTTGTAATAAATTTATGATTTTATAAATTTATATGGATCCTTTTTGGTGCATTTCATAATTTGAATCAGGAACTGTGAATCAAATTCGAGTAAAAGATGAAAATCAGCTGTCAATATTTTCCCTATAAAAACATACAACGCATTGAAGACATTATTAGTGCTACTGTTTCCCTACTACTGATTAATACCAACGTTATTATGGAGCGGCGACGTCATTTAAGCAGGGAAGAAATGCTCAGAGCCGTGGGAATGATAGAAGCTGGTTCCCGGCAACGTACTGTGGCTTTAGCTCTGAATACAAGTCAGAGTGTTATCAGTCGACTTTGGACACGTTACCGAAGCACTGGTACCGTGGCTGAGCGCCATGGAGGACGGTATCGCTGCACCACACGGAGACAAGACCGATACATTCAAATCTTAACTCGAAGAGCTCCAACAATAACCGCCATGATGTTAGCCGTGAGGCTTCATCACTCTTCAGGGAACTTAATTAGCGACCAAACAGTCAGAAACCGCTTGCATGAAGTGAACCTTCATTCCCGAAGACCGCTACGGGTACCACCTATAGCAATGCACAATCGTAGGATTCGATATCAATGGGCTCTTGAACACAGAAATTGGGCAGAAGAACAATGGCGTTTCGTGTGCTTTTCTGATGAGTCTCGTTTTGGTATGAGACCGGATACAAGACGTATACGACACTGGAGAACCCCTGGACGCCAACAGCGATTAAAATCCTGCTAGGAAGTCCATCCTTATAGTGGTGGAACCATCATGGTATGGGCGGGTATTTGGATCGGCGGAAGAACTGAGTTGATTTGGATCAGAGGCAACCTCAACGCTCAAATTTATGCTGAGACGATTGTATCAGACGTCATCGTTCCTCTACAAGTGCAAATCGGTCCCTTATTTCAGTTAATGCATGATAATGCACGACCGCACACCGCAAGAGTTGTAAGACAGACTCTCGCCGCAGCTAACATCAATGTCCTGCCCTGGCCTGCTCAGTCGCCAGACTTGAACCCGATTGAGCATGCATGGGATATGCTACAGAGAAGAGCTCTGCCGAATATGGAGGGTATCCAGTCGCAAGAAGACCTTTTTTTGTTGTTGCAACGAACATGGGCGGCCATTCCACAGCGTGATTTGGATGAACTCATTTTGAGTATGCCAAACCGATGTTCTTGTGTTGTTAGTGTTCGCGGTAGAAACACGGATTATTAATTGTTTAAGTTACCCAATAAAATTTTAAAGAAAACTGT
The DNA here is from genome assembly GCA_951800025.1 of Oligia strigilis. Lineage (NCBI taxonomy): Eukaryota > Metazoa > Arthropoda > Insecta > Lepidoptera > Noctuidae > Oligia > Oligia strigilis. The sequence continues at coordinate 27,442,248 of OX637540.1, forward strand.
TATTTCAGTCTTTTTTTCGAACTTTTGTGTTAGTGGTTCAAATGTCAAAAATCCCTTTATTAGGAAAATGGCAAATTTCTTTATTAATGCAAAGGTGACTTGGTTTATCGTTACTGTGACAAACGAAAACACTTTATTTGATGAATCCTTAAAGAAAATTTTAATTAATATCAATCAGGAGAAAAGTTATTGCAAAAGTATATGTTGATCCCTAGACACTTTTGATGTGTGTAGTTGCAAACGCCATAACTGTTCGGACCACTTACTTTTCTTATTATTAGTCTCGATGCGTAACATGTTATGAAGGGTGCGTACATATCTCTCCACCTGGCCATTCGCATGATGCATCTCAGGAGTTATGTAATGTATAGTGCATCCTAAATCATTAATCCTTTTAACGGTGGCTTCGAACATACGACCTCGATCGGTAACTATAAGGTGTGGAGTGCCAAATAAAGAAACAGCGTTTTTAAACGCTTTCTATATAATTCGTCATGGTCCTGTCTCTAAAGTGGATAAGTTAAACAGTACTTAGAAAAACCGGCCAAGTGCGTGTCGGGCCACACACAGTATAGGGTTCCGTAGTAGCCCGTTATCACAATGTAGTACGATTCTGTTGTTCTTTATTCAGAATATTATTTTTTTTTTATGAAATTTTTCTTATTTTGTTTTTCAATGCAAGTCTTTACCCGTTATAAACAAGCAACTACTTCATCTTAGTCGCTTTAAAGGATTAATGCTAAGGATTTCGTATTTGTTACAAAATTATCCAATACCCAAGTTCAACGACTATTACTGCTAAACTAATAAAGTTATCTTAACCGCTATAGTTTTCTGAGCGTTTACGTCGAACGTCATTTCATACAAACTTTCAAGCCCTTGTTTTCCGAAATGAACGAACCGATTTTAATGAAACTTCATGCGCATAAGCAGGATACAAAGGTCTAAAAAGTTAGCAGAGAACATTTGTAAAAATAGTGTTACAGCCAAATTAGACCGATTTTAAACTTTTTATAGAAACAGAGATTTCCAGTTATCTTTTTTTAATTAAGACATTTCGAAAATTTTCTCTGCTAACTTTTTAGACCTTTGTATCCTGCTAAATGCGTATGAAGTTTCATTAAAATCGGTTCGTTCATTTCGGAAAACAAGGGCTTGAAAGTTTGTATGAAATGCCGTTCGGCGTAAACGCTCTATGAACTATCATCGTAAATTTTTCCAGATTTTTCAAGCCCGCAGTATAGGTTTTAGAGGGGGGGGGGGACGCCCTACTAGAACAAAAATTTGCACTTTAAAGTTTAATATTGCGTAAATGGATCATTAAATCGAAAAATAATTTTAGCAACCCCCAAGAAAGAAAGAAAGAAAGAAAGAAAGATAATTTATTTGTCAAACATGCGTATACATAAACTGACTAATCAGACATGCAAGGTATTGGATTAATAGGTGTTGTGAGCGTCCATGTTTTGCCAATAACGGCGTACAAATATTGTAGGTATAAAAAAAATTACATTGCATTTTACATAATTAAAGTCATTCTAAATTCCATTACAAAATACAAAACAAATAAATAATAATTGATGTCAAGATAGGTCTAAGTATATTATAGTCAAAATTAATTAAATTATGTCCAGGATATTCATTAATAAGCAGTCAAAAAGAATCATTCAAAAGTCAATTGATATAAATTCACATTATTCAATTGTTATTCACTATGTATATTAGAATTCGGAATAGAAAAGTCCTTTTCATTTAAAAAATCTACAACATTGTAATACACTTTACTAACTAAAAAATTTCTTAGCTTATTTTTGAAAAGTGACAAGGGCAGTTCTCTCCAACTTTTAGGTAGTTTATTAAATATGATAGGCGCCATACAGAAAACACTTTTGCTCATGAGGGTTGTTCTCGCAGTATGAGAGCATATCCTGCTGTTGTCACGCCTATTACGTGGGACTACTTCATCTAGTCGTTTAAAACGGTGTGGATTTGTTTTAACAAAAACAGCTACTTCTAAAATGTACAGACATGGCAAAGTAAGTATTTTATATTTTTTAAAGTAAGGCACGCAACTATCAGTAGGTTTAATTTTAAATATTGAACGAACGCATCTCTTTTGAGCCTTGAACACCGTGACTTTTTCTGTTGAGTTGCCCCAAAAAATGACACCATAGCGTAGATGAGATTCTGTCAAACCATAGTAGGCTGTAAGTAATGCGTCCACACCTATTATAGACGACAATGTGTGCAGGGCATAGGCAGATTTACTGATTTTCTTGCACAAGATTTCGATATGGGCTTTCCAATTCAGTTGTTTGTCAATGTGGAGCCCTAAAAATTTTGTTGTTTCTACCTCTTCTATAGGCTGGTCATCGTAGTGTATATTTAAATTACTCTTACTATTGATCCGTTGACTAAAATGTATTAATTTTGTTTTAGTCAGGTTAATTTTTAGGTTATTGTCATCTAGCCACTTTACCATTAGATTTATAGAATCATTTATGTCACTTTCATAAGTATCAACGCTTTTACAAGGTATCGTTATGGTGCTATCATCGGCAAATAGTGTCAGAGGTTGAGGGATGCCTTTTGGTAGATCATTGATGTATAATATAAATAAAGGAGGCCCTAGAACACTCCCCTGTGGTACACCAAACGAAAGTATACGTTCTGAGGATTGAAATACAATTTCATGTTTACTTTTCATATTAATTTGGTTTATATTTGTTATTTGAGTTCTGTTAAGTAAGTAAGATTTAATTAGATTGTTGACATTTCCTCTAATTCCATATGCTTCAAGTTTATTTAAGAGTGTACCATAATGCACATAGTCAAAGGCTTGCGTCATGTCACAAAAAACGCCACAGACCGGTTTCCTCTTATCCACGTTAAATGTAATATTATATAAAAAATCATAAATGGCCATATTAATAGTTTTACCTATTCTAAATCCTTTCTGTTCCTCGCATAAAATATTATGTCTTTCTATAAATGAATTTAGTTCCTTGTAAATGTATTTCTCAAATATTTTAGAAATTATAGGAATTAATGATATAGGCCGATAGTTCTCCATTAACTCCCTATCTTCTTTTTTAAATAGTGGCTTGACGATAGAAACTTTTAGAGCATCAGGGTAAACGCCTGCGCTAATGCTGAGATTGATGACATGACTCAAGTGACCGCAGATTTCATCCGCAACATGTTTTAGTATATAAGTAGCAATACCGTCATATCCCACACTGCTTGTATTATTCAAGGACATTATTATCTTTTTAATGTCGTCTGGTATACTAGGGGACATAAACATAGTTTTGTTATTGAAATCTAATGTACACGCCCCAGGTTTGCAGTTGACATCCAGTTTTGGCTGTATTTTATCAATAAAAAAATCATTGAATGCTTCTGCAATAGTCTTGGGATGAGACCTGACGCAGCCATCAATTTTAATTTTATTTATGTTAGATTTAGGTACGTTATACTTTGCACGATTGATAATTTGCCACGCAGTTTTCGATTTGTTTTTAGATGTTCTTATCTTGTAATTGTTTTGTACTTTTTGTGTTAAGTGGATAATTTTTTTGTACGTTTTAGAATAATTATATAATATGGTTTTATTAATATTGCTACGATTAAGTCTAAACTGCCATAGGAGTTTCCTTTTCTTTTTACTGCATTGTTTGATCCCTTTCGACAACCACTTAGTTCTTTTTATTGTATTTATTTTAATCACTTTTAATGGAAAACACAGATCGTATAATAGCTTGAAAATCTCAATGAAATGATTATAAGCTACATTTGGATCATCCGTGTCATATAGTTCTGAAAAGGTAAGATTCATTAGATGGTTTTTAAATTTTACTATGTTTTCCGTACTATAGTCCCTTCTAGTTGCGTACCAATACTTAATACAACATATTTTTTGTACTGGACACTGAAGCAGCTGTGCTGTATGATCCGATAATGCCCATTCTAGTACTTCAGTCTTACATGCGTTAAAGTTATGCGCAAAGTTGTCAATGCACGATAAACTGGCCATGCGAGTTGGTTGTTTCAAAGCAAGTTTCAGATTGTAACTCATTAAAAGACATTCAAAGTCATTAGTTGTACTATTTTGCTTGAGTACATCAATGTTAAAATCTCCGCAGATAACTAATTTCTTACAGCATGTACGTAAAATTTCCTGCAAGAGCAATTCAAGCTTGTCAAAGCAATAATTTAAATTATTTGAGTTCGGAATTCTATATATACACACAATTATTATCTTATAACTAGTTAGTTCCACGCCACAGCACTCAAATATGCCTGGAGTTGACAACTTTGCTACTTTTGGCAATTCTTTCCATTGTAGCCCATTTTTAACAAGGATACATGCACCACCCCTTTTTTGTTCTATTCTACAATAATGTGCAGCCAAATTATAGTTAGGTAAAAATAATGAATTTTGATAGCCTTCCATAATAAAGTGCTCCGTAATACACAAAGTCATTTTAGAAGACCTATTCAACGATACCCCACACGATGGGGTAGACGACGAAAAAAATATTCATCCCCACTTCACATGTAGCCTGTAGGGGAGCTACCCTAAAACAAAATATTTTCCAAAATTTTATTTTACAACTTTGTCGGCGTAATTACACACACTCTTACAAAATAACAGCTTTCTAGTACTAACGGTCTCTTAGCAAAACCTCCGACAGACTAACGGACGGACATGACGAAACTATAAGGGTTCCGTAGGTACTACGGAACCCTAAAAAGTAAATTAAAAAAATTAAATAGACTTCAAATAGAAATTAACTCAAAATTATGAAATAACTTTAATTTTGAAAGTCGGTGTCTTGAGATCTGTATTTTAGTTTTAGTTTTTTGCCACCGACTTCCGAAAATAAAGTTATTTCATAATTTTGAGTTAATTTCTTTTTGAAGTCGATTTAATTTTTTTTAATTACTTTTTTATTTCGTAATTTTAAGTTTCAAGTAAGTAAATACTGGAATATTTGTTTATAATAAGTAGGTAAGTAATAGTTTTGTTGTAAATATTGCACTAGACTTTGACCAAGGTTTTGAGATGTTTTCCCTTTGACACTACACCCGTAGGTCTTATCAATAAAGCCAGGCCGTCACACTTACACATACCTATTAGTCCTTAACTTGAAAATTCCTGAATCGATTTTGATGAAACTTGCACTGTATCCTAAGTTGATGTAAATGTAAGCCAATAAAAAAATGTTTACGATCCGATTAATAGTTGCAGAGAAATGCGTGGACAAACATACATCATTAATATGTTGTATATTTCTTTGGAAGCCCTAATAAATTGTCATATGTGAATATAATGCAGTTCCAATAATATTACATACATACGTGTCAAATTGATAACCACTTTTTTTTTTGAAGTCGGTAAAAAGTGTCCGTCAAACTGCGGAAATGCGGGTGGTCTATTCTCCATAGAAACACTCTCGCCTGTTTTTTTTTTCTGGTTAATGACAATGGGCAATGATTTTTTACAGAATAATACCTACTTTTTTTTTTTTTTAAACGTTGCCCCACACTAGGAATTTTTCCTGTATCGTGGGTGCGTTTACAAACATTTAAACTCACATACACAAACAGCCAGACCCGGAACAACTACTTGTAGGTCATACAAATATTTGTTCCGTGCGGGAATCGAACCCGCGACACGCAGCGCAGCAGTCAATCGCTTAAGAGCGTTTACGCCGTACGGCATTTCATACAAACTTACAAGCCCTTATTTTTCGAAATGAATGAACCGATTTTAATGAAACTTCATACGCTTAAGCAGGATACAAAGGTCTAAAAAGTTAGTAGAGAACATTTTCGAAATGTCTTGTATAAAAAAAGATAACCGGAAATCTCTGTTTCTATGGAAAATTTAAAATCGGTCTAATTTGGCTGTAATAATATTTTTCGAAAATGTTCTCTAATAACTTTTTAGACCTCTGTATCCTGCATATGCGTATGAAGTTTCATTAAAATCGGTTCATTCATTTCGAAAAATAAGGGCTTGTAAGTTTGTATGAAATGCCGTACGGCGTAAACGCTCTTAAATACTGCGCCAACCGTGCCGTCAATATTAACTAACTTCTATGTCCCTGTGTTTTCCTCTTTGATGATACATTTTTTTTTTATAAGCACTAGAACCCTCAAAAAATGCCGTTTTAAACCGTTGTTAACAGAGGCCTATAGTTCGACTTTTAATTAGCTGCAGTTTAAAATGACACTTCTTACTGTCATTTCGTTAAAAAATGTTGCCACACTAAAGATAATTTTGTCTAAATTTTTACTCTAAAACTCCTACTCTACCGATCTAAGAAATCATATTTTCAAATAAATTAAATTATTCATTAGGAATAAAACACCAAAAACCTCAAAAATAAGAATATTAAAAAGATATGTTTCCAGTAGGGCGTCCCCCCCCCCCCTCTAAAAGCTAAACTGCTAACTTGAAAAATCGGGAAAAATTCTCGATGATAGTGTATTTCATGAACTTTAAAGGAAAACTTTAGCGGTTAAGATAACTTTATTAGTTTAGTAGTAATAGTCGTTGAACCTGGGTGTTGGATAATTTTGTATCAAATACAAAATCCTTAGCATTAATCCTTTAAAGTGACTAAGATGAAGTAGTTGCTTGTTTTTAACGGATAAAGACTTGCATTGAAAAACTAAATATGAAATAAAAAAAATTGAAAAACCATATTAAATTATCATAAGTTTCACAATACTGCCGCTAGATGGCGCTGTACCAACGGGTTACGTTTTCATTCGAGTATATTCTATATGATCGACATCCCCGCACGTCTTAGGATAATTCAAATTTAAAGTCGATTTTTGTTATTATAACCATTAACTCCTAATATCTTTACCATTACTTATATTCAAAGTAAAGAAAAACAGAATCGTACTATATTGTGATAACGGGCTACTACGGAACCCTACACTGTGCGTGGCCCGACACGCACTTGACCGGTTTTTTATAAATCCAATCCGATCACTAATGTGATGACAAAACAGTAGGTAATTAGTCATTGTTCAATGTTTTTGTTGTAAACTTAGGTATATTATCCTGAATTTCATTATAAATATCATCCCCTAATAATATTATCCTCTTTTATAAAATCAATTTAACATGGATCGATTTTGAATTGAATGTTACTAGAATGAATCGATTATTTTGTCACATCACTATTTAAATTTCGTTTAAAAGTGGTAACACATAAGCTGTCATTCTACTGTAGCTAATTAAAAGTCCGACTATAGTGTACTTTGACAACTATAAATGAAAAAAAGAAAAACATAGGGACACAGTAGGTTCATTCCTAGTCAGTTTATGAAATATCTTTCTAAATTGAGGAGGAAATATGCGAAAGCCAAACCTCGAATAGGCTATTTGACAATGTAAAAAATAAGGTCATAATTATTGACACTCGTATAGATTATCGCTTTTAAAATCGATTTGCATTAATTTTACTACAAAATAATGTATTATTTATTAAAAAAATCCCGAAAAAACTTCATCTTTTTAAATCTGGCGCCACGTAATCGAAAACGGTCTGGATTGGCTGAACTTATATTGACGTCATGATATAGTCAATTTCTGTCTATCGTTGACAGAACAGATGACTTTTGTCTAGTATCTCGACCGTTTCAACGTTTGTTTACGTGTATTGTGACGTCACGACGCCATATTGTTAAAGATAGCGTTTTGGCGGCTTATTTAAACAGTACATTTTTATTTACTATTTTCTAAAAGAAATACATTATGCAATTTGAAGTAATAGGTTTTTGTGGGCTCGTTAGACACCATTAAATAATCTGAGATGTTTATCAGAAACCAGTCAAATAGCCTAGTATGACTTTATACTTAGACTTTTTCAAAAGTCTCTCCGACCGCATTTCCTCTTATATTAGGTTGGCGCCACAGTAGCAACAGGGTAAATTTCAGTAATTTTAGGCTATGTTAACAAAATTATTTTGGAAGGTAGGTATGTAAATAGAGAGCAGTGGTGGCCAAGTGGTGACGGCCGCGACTTACGAGTTGTAGGTCGTAGGTTCGAACCCAGACAGGCGCTTTACTTTGTGTAAATTATTTCATCACCACTGCTCTCAAAACGGTGAAGGAAAACATCGTGAGGAAACCGGCATGTCCTAGAATCAAAAAATTCGAAGACGTGACATCTACCAACCCGCACTGGGCCCGCGTGGTGGATTACGGCCCACTCCCTCTCACCGAGAGGAGGCCTGTGTCCCAGCAGTGGGAACATTATAGGCTGATTACGGTTATGGTATGTAAATAGTTGAAGTTTGGTATACTGTTTTGTGGTTTTTGAACTGTTATTTACTGCATCTAGCAGGACACTTTTCATCTTTACCCCATATGAGACGGTTCTCCTTACCTCTACGTAAGGAGAACCGTCTCGATAGAATAGAATAATCGAGAGGAGCTAAAAGTGACTGTTTTAATAATAATGGCGGGAATTACCGCATTTTGTTCAGTTAGTAGAAAGTAGAACCGCTCGCTTGCAAAACGCGAACCACCTACGCAAGGCTGCATAAGCTGCACGGGGCGCAAGTATTTTAAAGCGTTTAAGAATCTACGCCTCTGTGGATCTTAACCCTAAAACATTAAATGTAATATTCCACATACCTTTCATATCCTTAAATTTAAAATGTGTTTTAAATCTCTTGTTAATTAACTTATTTATAGTGTAAGCTACATACTTGGGGTGCGTTTCATGGTTTTTTAAATATATTTTTTATAAAAAAAATCGGTTACTGTACAAATTTACCAATAATTGTCATGTCATGTCAATTTTGACATGTTGTCAATCATCAATGATCTTCACTTCGTATGGAATTCGTATGTGCTTACCATGGAATTAGAATGTTAGCAACAATTTGAAAATGTCATAGACAGCGTACAATGTACAGTCATCCTCAAACAGTAGGCCAATTCTACTAATTTAAAACGTTCAAAATCTAGTCGCAGTCTCATCTCAGCGACAAACAAATGTCAAAAACTTGTCAAAATGTAGGGAAATTAATGGTATTTTTGACAGATTGAGACTGAGATCAGACTGTGAACGTTCTTAAAATTACGAGAATTGCCCCTCTGATATATAAGCTGCCAACTAGCTTAATTAGCCTTTCAGTTAACAGACGAAACTTTTTACAAAACGGCGCCGTTCAACAAGGTGAAACAGGACGGCAGATGACAGCATTGTATGGAACAGAACATCGAAATAAAACTTGCCATCTACATTATTATAAAGGTAATAAAAAAAAAATCATCGAAAGATATGTCCCATCTCTAATATTAGTTGCACGGCATGGACGTAATATATAATATATTACGTCCATGTTGCACGGGCCCTCACGCGTTGCTATCAGCGCCAAAATGGCAAAAATCAAATGTCTTCATTTTGTCATCGATAGTATAAAGTCCAGCGTACTTGTATAATACAGGTCAGTGATGCTCAATTATAGCTCTGACATTAAAACGTAGATAAGTATTGAAAAGTCGGAAATGTCAAACATACCATCAGCAGCACGCGTGGCATGAAACGGGTTTTGTCGACGGAAGAATGGACAAAATGACAAATTGTAGACAGATTTCTAATACTGATACATGTGACATACATATAATAACATAATACTGCTTGACAGGTACGAACGGTTTTATGGGTTGTAAGTATGGGTTTTTACATTTTTTCACCTTTTAAACCTTCCTTGGACTTCTACAAATATTTCAAAACCAAAATTAGGCAAATCGGTCCAGCCGTTCTTGAGTTTTAGTGAGACTAACAAACAGCATTTCATTTTTAGGGTTCCGTACCAAAATGGTAAAAAGGAACCCTTATGGTGCGACTCAGTCTGTCTGTCTTTCCGTCTGTCACAGCTGGATATCTCAAGAACTACCTACTAATGCTATCAACTTGAAATTTAGAATAGTTTTAGATGACATTTGTCAAACTATTTTGCAAATATGAAAGAAATTACATTTTTTTTTCAACAGGGACTGAAAGGGTTTCTGAAAATCCGAATTGGGGCTACTAGGGCATGTGGGGTATCATATGAAAGAGCGCAGTTTGCAAATTCTCAAACACGTTTTCTTATTTTTTTAGGCCGCATAGTTTTCGACTTTTGATGAAAATTTAAAAAAAAATACCGTTCCCCTCTTTTGTTTTATGAGTTTGCATAGAGAATAATCTGAAATTATTCTATGTGATAGAAGTGTATGTAAATATTACAGGAAAAATAAAACGATGTCTATAAATAGCACACTTTTTCAGAAATCATCAACAATAGTTACGTTAGTTCCACTATCGGTCAAGAGATGGCGCTGACCTAAAACTGCAATATTTTACACCGCAGCGTGCAGTGTTAAAATTCTCTGACGAATATAGGCCTCGCCGATGAAAATTTAGAAACCTACGGAACCCTCGGTGCGTGAGTCCGACTCGCTCTTGCCCGGTTTTTTTTTTATATAATACTAGCTTCTGCCCGCGACTTCGTCCGCGTGAAATTTCACCCTCTCCCCATTTACCCCCCCCCCCCCAGGGGTTGAATTTCGAAAAATCCTTCCTTATTCCTTGTCTACATTATAAAGGGAACCTCTGTACAAAATTTCAGCTTTCTAGGTCCAAGGGTTTGGGCTGGGCGTTGATGAGTCAGTCAATCAGTCAGTCAGGACTTTTCTTTTTATTTATATAGATAGATATCTTAGGCTTTTAATATATTACACAAGCAGCTTCTGCCCGCGACTTCGTCCGCGTGAAATTTCACCCTCCCCTCATTCACCCTCTTAGGGGTGGAATTTCGAAAAACCCTTTCTTAGTGGATACCTACTCTTCACAAATAACACACCCTCCAAATTTCATGTGTCTAGGACCCGCGGTTTAGGCTGTGCGTTGATATATCAGTCAGTCAGTCAGCACTTTGAATTATATACATATAAATAGATACTTTACTTTTCCGGCATAAAAAGTACCCAGTGTGGTGCCCAGGATATTAAAGAATAATTATACCAAGTTTCATCGTAATCGAACCGGTAGTTTTTGCGTGATGCCTGAACAAACAGACAGACAAAAAATTTTAATCACATTTTTGGGTTCGGTGTCGGTCTAGTAACACCCCCCTGCCATTTGTTTTTTTGATATTTTCAATATACAGAATTTTCACTTCTACAGATTTATTATAAGTAGGTATAGATAGCAGCAACATTTACATCTTTGCCGACACTTTTTACCAATTCCGTAATAAACTCATGATCCCCAACTATTCATAACACTTGATTACCTACGTTTACTGCAGTCGTCTTAATAACTAAATAATTAAATTAAATCTGATGTTGTATTTTCTATTGTCTTCATAATGGTAAAGTAGGCCATATTTATCTTGCATTGTAACAAAAAAAATTATAAAATTTTTTGAAGTAACTCTCTTAATTTCTAGGTATGTATTTTTAGGGTTCCGTACCCAAAGGGTAAAAACGGAACCCTATCACTAAGACTTCGCTGTCCGTCCGTCCGTCCGTCCGTCCGTCTGTCTGTCACTAGGCTGTATCTCAAGAACCGCGGTAGCTAGACAGTTGAAATTTTCACAGATGATGTATTTCTGGTGCCGCTATAACAACAAATACTAAAAACAAAATAAAATAAATATTTAAGGGGGGCTCCCATACAACAAACGTGTTTTTTTCAGCGTTTTTGCCGTCTGTCTGTCACCAGGCTGTATCTCAAGAACCGCGGTAGCTAGACAGTTGAAATTTTCACAGATGATGTATTTCTGTTGCCGCTATAACAATAAATACTAAAAACAAAATAAAATAAATATTTAAGGGGGGCTCCCATACAAAAAAACGTGTTTTTTTCGGCGTTTTTGCCTTGTGGTACGGAACCCTTCGTGTGCGAGTCCGACTCGCACTTGGCCAGCTTTTATTTATGTCTAAGCTGTGTACTTCTTTCTATAAGTGACAAATTCACCATACTAATTGATGTAATATGTAAGTTTTTTTTTAATATAATATGTCATTAGCGAACAAGTCGTTGGTCGTCGTTGAAAATTGTCAACATTTTTTAAGCTTGAGTACGAGGCTTTTGACTACGTTGTGTGTGGTGTATATTTGTCTTTTTTTTATGCAATGTGCGTTTTGTTTGTGCAGAATAAACTGTTTTTCTTTCTTCTTTCTTTTCTTTAATACCTAAAATAAATAAATAAATAATAGTCTTAAAATCAAATAATCATAATCATAATATTTTATTTCACATAAACCTACACGGGCACTTATGAAAGGTCAGAAGCTAGGTGCACAGTTCCAATTGGTCGTTTCCTATGGAGAAGAACCGGCAAGAAACTCCACGGTTACTCTTTTTAAAAATAATTGGGTTTTACAATGTTTTCAAATTACAGTAGGTATGGAGGAAAGCGTAGGCCTGTCAACAAGTACCAGGTAGGTACTTGATAAAATGGTCTACAGATCTAATGTCTACAAGACCTACATGTCCTCACATTTACAAAATAAGAATCTATCAAAAGGATAGATAAAAAATAAAACATAAAAACCTACTAAAATCAAGTGATATAATTCCATTACAACCACTAATAAAGAGGTGAAAAATTAGAATTGTCTGTATATAATGTCAAATATTAAAAAGAGTACCTAGGTCAAAGAATAAATAAATAAACATCGCAATTTGAGAGCAGTTAATACACATTTACTTAGATATGCCGTTAATGAGGTGCCAGGGAAGCCACATGTGCAGAAGGAATTATTGCCAAACTACCTTGTCTTCAACGTAGTCTTTAATCTTATATGTAACGTTCTATAATAATAATTTTATAATAGGCTATGTATATAGGCTATATAACATCACGCTACGACCCTTAGGAGCCGCGCAGCGTGTGACACCGCGGGGAACAGCTATAATATATAATTTAGCCGTAGCCATTTAATTTAGTCGTAGCGTGATGTTATATAGCCTTCCACGATAAATGGACTATCCAACATAAAAATAATTTTTCAATTCGAACCAGCAGTTCCTGAGATTAGCGCGTTCGAACAAACAAACTCTTCAGCTTTATAATATTAGTATAGATATGCTTTTTTGATAAGGACACGTTTGATGAGGGTTTTGAACTTTCCATCGCTAAGTTCTGTAACCGGCTTTGGCAACTTGTTATAAAAACGGATGCTGTTTACAAGAAATGACTTGCTAGTTTTAGTTAATCTAAAATTAGGTAACACAGTTTCATTTTTACTACGTGTATTTATATTATGGAAATCGCTTCATAATTTGAAAAGTCCAAAATCCTATATTTTAGTTTAAGACTCATTCACCCTAAGTTTAGTTAAATACTGCTTCGATAGATGGCGTTGGGATCGAATTATAAGTCACTATGGTTTCGTTACCCAGCAGAGAATAAGGCCGACGAACTAAAATTGTTGCAATACCTACACCAGTGGCTTGTTCTAGCCTCACATACGTATATACATTGAATTTTTGTAGAAGTCGAGGGGGATTGTCCCTCGACTTTACTAAACCTTTACCTGTGACAAATGATACCTACATTAGTGTAAGTACCTAAGTGGTCAATAGGATCTTAGCGTTATAACTACTTACTAGATTACTTAGATTATGGACAAGAGATCTCGTAGTAGCTACAAATAATCCTCTAACATCCAATAATCGGGTTGCTTTGGCTTATCAACATTAATTTATTATACACTAGCTGCGCCCAGCGGTTTCACCCGCGTAAATGTCGATCCCAATGTAAATGTGAGGACTTTGTAGGCCTTGTAGACTTTAGATCTGTAGACCATTTTTTATTTTATCAAGTACATGATACTTGTTGACAGGCCTACGCTATCCTCCCATACCTACTGTAATTTGAAAATATTGTAAAAGCCAATTATTTTTAAAAAGAGTAACCGTGGAGTTTCTTGCCGGTTCTTCTCCATAGGAAACGACCAATTGGAACCGTGCACCTAGCTTCTGACGTTTCATAAGTGCCCATGTAGGCTTATGTGAAATAAAATATTTTGATTTGATTTTGATTTTGAATGGGAATATCGGGATAAAAATTAGCCTAGGGTCAGGCGGGGTAAATATGAGACGAAAAACAAATCTTTTCATTTTTGACGCTGTTAAAGATTATTTTGTGAGTCTTAGAACAGATTATATTATACTATCCACTGGTATCTTTAACATGATACCATTAAATTGAAGATAATTGGCCTAGATACACACATCAAAAGTGTCTAGGGATCAAGCATTTTTATGCGGATTTCTTGAGATTGAGATGTGGCTTTGTAATAAATTTATGATTTTATAAATTTATATGGATCCTTTTTGGTGCATTTCATAATTTGAATCAGGAACTGTGAATCAAATTCGAGTAAAAGATGAAAATCAGCTGTCAATATTTTCCCTATAAAAACATACAACGCATTGAAGACATTATTAGTGCTACTGTTTCCCTACTACTGATTAAAACCAACGTTATTATGGAGCGGCGACGTCATTTAAGCAGGGAAGAAATGCTCAGAGCCGTGGGAATGATAGAAGCTGGTTCCCGGCAACGTACTGTGGCTTTAGCTCTGAATACAAGTCAGAGTGTTATCAGTCGACTTTGGACACGTTACCGAAGCACTGGTACCGTGGCTGAGTGAACCAAACAGTCAGAAACCGCTTGCATGAAGTGAACCTTCATTCCCGAAGACCGCTACGGGTACCACCTATAGCAATGCACAATCGTAGGATTCGATATCAATGGGCTCTTGAACACAGAAATTGGGCAGAAGAACAATGGCGTTTCGTGTGCTTTTCTGATGAGTCTCGTTTTGGTATGAGACCGGATACAAGACGTATACGACACTGGAGAACCCCTGGACGCCAACAGCGATTAAGGGTAATTCTTCAGGGACCAAATTTTCGATGTCTGTGGGTATATTTCTGTAACCAACTAAAAAAACGGCATGTAATATTTTTTTTTGTACAGTTTAGCTTTATCCCTTACTAGGACAAATGATTTTTTTTTAATAATTGCTGTCTAGGTACAAAATAAAAATATTTGAAGGTCGTTCTTCTGATTCATATAGCGCGTCCGTTTGCCATTTTCCGGAACAAAATGGTCGATGTCGCATTTTCCCTTTGATACATCAATATAAATTATAATTATATCGAAAGGAAATGAATTGTCCTCTTACAAAAAAAATGTGTATTAGTTATAACTACGTTAGTCTGTTTATAAATAAGTAAAAAAGAAGTGTCCGGCGTATAATACTGATTAATGTGGCGTAAGCTGCACTTGACCGTACTTGGTCGGGTAATAATAATGAGAGTCTGGCTTCCAGCGCGGGGGGAAGCCAGTCGTGCAACGGACGACCTAGAAGGTGGATGTGCGGCTGGTTGGCTTAGATCCGGTGTTACGAAGGAAAATACCTGATTCATCTGTGTTTGGTTCAGGTGGCATCCTGATTACAATGCCTACTTTATAAAATTTATTTTATTGTTTTAAAACTTCAATCTGTGTTTCGTGTGATGCTTTTGGGTTATAGATTCTTGTAGAAAAATGAAAATAATGAAGTCTGTATGTACGATGAGTTATGCATGATTGTAGGCAAAATCCTGATTCATCTGTGCCTGATTCGTATGGTCAAAACCCCATATGAATAATAAAATAAATTAGTTTTTCCCCTCTCCAGCACGATAGGAGCGCTTTTGTTGCGTAATTCTCCTTGTCCAATTTTTGACCGTGTACAAGTCAGTAGTTTTAATCTTATTTATTATTATTTACTTAGCCATAACCTTTTGAATAATAAAAAATGACAGGAGTATAATCTTGTTCTAAATATGATACTTTTGATATGTCTTAGTCCTATTTAAGAATTAATAATTATTGTTTAGAATTTATATTCATAACTAACGGTGTATTTATTACTTTTTATTTCTGTTTCTGATTAATATGTAACACATTCTGATTCATCTGGGCACAAAATTAATATCTTGAAAACTACTTTATAAAAACGAGTCCCTCATTCAAATATATGTTATTTAGTATACCTATTTTCATATGAACATGTGTTACAGAGCTGAAAGTGAAATTAAATTTTGGCCATATGGATCAGTCAAAGAATCAAATTTCGAAGAACTACCCTTAAAATCCTGCCAGGAAGTCCATCCTTATAGTGGTGGAACCATCATGGTATGGGCGGGTATTTGGATCGGCGGAAGAACTGAGTTGATTTGGATCAGAGGCAACCTCAACGCTCAAATTTATGCTGAGACGATTGTATCAGACGTCATCGTTCCTCTACAAGTGCAAATCGGTCCCTTATTTCAGTTAATGCATGATAATGCACGACCGCACACCGCAAGAGTTGTAAGACAGACTCTCGCCGCAGCTAACATCAATGTCCTGCCCTGGCCTGCTCAGTCGCCAGACTTGAACCCGATTGAGCATGCATGGGATATGCTACAGAGAAGAGCTCTGCCGAATATGGAGGGTATCCAGTCGCAAGAAGACCTTTTTTTGTTGTTGCAACGAACATGGGCGGCCATTCCACAGCGTGATTTGGATGAACTCATTTTGAGTATGCCAAACCGATGTTCTTGTGTTGTTAGTGTTCGCGGTAGAAACACGGATTATTAATTGTTTAAGTTACCCAATAAAATTTTAAAGAAAACTGTTATTTCAGTCTTTTTTTCGAACTTTTGTGTTAGTGGTTCAAATGTCAAAAATCCCTTTATTAGGAAAATGGCAAATTTCTTTATTAATGCAAAGGTGACTTGGTTTATCGTTACTGTGACAAACGAAAACACTTTATTTGATGAATCCTTAAAGAAAATTTTAATTAATATCAATCAGGAGAAAAGTTATTGCAAAAATATATGTTGATCCCTAGACACTTTTGATGTGTGTATATAGTTTTGTATACAAAGTATGTGTTTCATTTTTTTCCTCAATAATGGGGGAAATATAAGACACAGAAGTCAAAAAATGAAACAGCTTGAAACTTCTATAACTTGCAAGTTTTTCAGATACAGGGGCAATAAGAAGACAACAGGGTTAACTATAATACGAAAACTTTCATTAAATTCAACAAAAAATAGTTAGAAAATTTTGAAATTTAAAAAAATCAACATACCATATTCTGCTTACATATAATTTGTTTTTTGGTTTATGTTATTTGGTAATCACCACAGCAATTAGCAATTTAATGCTACATTTAAACTTATCTGCCTACCGGTGACAGTATAAAAGACGAAAAAATACAAAACCTGATACAGAATTATGCATTAATTTTTTTTAAACTTAAGTATCAACTGAAAAGGTGTAAATTTGAGACATTTACTCATAATATACTCATAGCCTTAACAACATTTAGTAGTCAATATGATATTTTTCGTAGTCAATGTCGAAGCCAAGATCTTCTTCTGCTTCTATGCTTATAACTGTCATCTTCCTAGCTTATTTGTGTTTAAATTGTGAATTTTCCTCCCTATCAACGATTTATCAATTTTTTTCTTCGTTTCAGCTTCTCTGTATAATAAATCACGCTTTCTTACTTTATCAATCGCTTCTTGCAGCTTTGAGTCGCTATAACTTTTGTGTTGTGGCACATATTAGCGAGGCATCTTGATGCACAATTAATATCAACTGTCTTATTATTACACTACACACCGTCTTATATTTTCCCAAATGCGCGTCTCATTTTTTACCCTCCAAACAACGCAAGTTCCCTGCTAAACGACTGCACGTAGACAAAAACTGCCGCCCTCCTGCGCAAGTACAGCTCGCAAGAGATGCCAGAAGCGGGGGTGGCTTCCGCACACGCTTGAATGAGAGGATGCAAACGGAAAGTTCGTAGTGCCCGATGTAAAGTTTTCGCGCCACTTTTTTTTGTTCTTAACAAAATGTCTTAAAAAGTGTTCAACCCAATGAGTCACAAGTTTAAAAAATTGTGTCTTAACAGAGTACACATAAAGCATATTTTTTAATCAAATAAGGTTCTTTTTATGTCTTTTTCTACGGAATTATAATCATGTCTTATTTTTATCCGAAATTTTGGGCGTCTTATATTTACCCCGCCTGACCCTATATGTTAATCCAGGGTGTCAGCTACCTCCATACAAAATTTTATCAAAATTGGTCCAGCCGTTTGAGCGTGAAGAAGTTACAAACACATAAACACCACCCCCACACACACACACACACTCACAAACTTTCGCCTTTATAATATTAGTGTGATTACCTACTTATGTTACCTAATGGGTGGATTTACACAAGAAAAATTTCTTCAAACAAAAAATTCAAAAAATTGAAAACACATTGGAATGCGTGTAGAACTAGATAAAATCATTGTAGGATAACTATAATGTGCCTACATTGTGTTTAGACCAACATTTTAAACGTAGATCTGAAAATATCAGCATTCCAATAAAAAGAGGTGAGATGGTGATGACGACTGTGGTATGGCGATGATTTATCTATGGATGGTGATGATTTAGTGTGTATGGTGATGACGCGTTATACATAAAAGTCAAATTAAAAACAACTAAATTTAAGGAAATCAACTTTTTTTTAATGATTAATTATAATAACAGTCTTAGACATTTTTCTCTTAAATAACTTATCATATTTTTATGTTAATTGAGATTTGGTCAGTTTTTTTGATAATCAGTCATAAAGAGGTAACCTTACTATCTACTATTTAATTTCTGTTTTTTAGCTTTTTCATTTTTTTTTTAATCAAAGGGAACAATCTTCTTGTAGGTACAATAGCTCCTAAATATCTGTGGTTTTTTTTTGTATTTTGATTAATTTGTTGGAGAGTATTTTTATGTTTGAGGGTCCAGCTACAAGTACTTTGTTATTTTTTGGTAAATTTGTGACATCACAAAGAGTCGAATGCTTTGTTGCTGCTAATAGAGTGACATGATCTTTGTTTTTATCCTTATTCATAATAATTGCGGCTGCACGTGGTATTTGTATAAAACCTAAATGTTTTCCATGTTCACATATCTGCCCACATGTGCATTTGAAACAGCTTGATGTTCTCAACGTTAACTTCTTACAGTGACGCTCCCACAGGACCTGATGTACTTTAAGAGTACCCTTAAATGTGTCAATTTTATTGGGTATTTTATGTTCTCTTATCCTCACGTCAGTTTCGCTTACAGCAATAACTGTAACATTGGTGCGTGCTTGCAAGACAGTCATAAATGTATCTATACTTGAAATGTCTGTGCCATGATTTACTTGAAAATCAGCTGTCCTCTTGATCACAGCCCCCACTCCATCGGCGGCTCCTTTTCCGTGGCCAGATTCAGTGAAATTCCATGTTATTCCGGTAATTTGTGGGAAATCTTGGGACAATTGTGTTATTATATAAAACATGTATTTATTCCTGTATTGAGATGTAGGCGAGTCTGATTGAAAATGCAATGTATCGAGGAATGGATTAGTTTTGATGGCTTCATTTATGAGAGGTATAAGATGTGCCCAAATTGCTGGTGCGTCATGCTTCAGACATTCGCTTACGGTGCAGACTGATGTTGGTTTTATATCACTTCCTTGGAAATCAAAGGCATAAATAACGGCAGTATGTAGGGTAAGTTGTTTTCGGCTCCCACCAAAATGTAATGACTGAACTTCATTAGCGGCTTTCATTCCATAATTTTCTGAAAAGTCTACTAGTATTACAGCAGCTTTGACAGTCAAAGATTTCTTTAGTTCTTTCAATTCGTCGTATTGTGCTTGGATTAGGTAACAATGTTCGAAAAATGATTTCAAGTCTGTATCCAATTCATTGATGATTTCGAGAGGGTTTGCTTTGATTTCGTCTTTCTTAGTGACTGTGACCGTTTTAAGACCTTTTTTTGTTGGGATTGATTCTCGGGATCGTATCCATTTATAGAACACTATCTCTTCATCATTTGAGAACTCATTGAATTGAATTGTCTTGTCTTTGCAGACACCACAATCTCTTTTAAGGCATTTCTCTGCATATCTCGAGCAACAAAGACTTTCCAGCAGTTCGTGATGATTTTTGTCTTTAATGATTCCCGCCTTAAATAAAGATTCCAGTTTGAAATCAATATTAGCATGTACTACACACATGCATGTGTCTCTTTGTGCCGCTGTGGCTGGCAAAACCCAGAATGGACGACATTTCCAAAACGTACAGTAGCTGACTTTAATTTTATGAATCTTCAAAAACTTCGAGTGCAAATCTTTTATCGAACTTTTGAGATACCTTCTCTGCATTTGTTTTTTGAATCGTGTTATATACTGTTTTTTTCCCGGACATATCGTACTGTTTGCATCATCAACATAAAACTCTTTTATTAATTTAACGGTCTTTGTTTCTGGTGAGATTTTGGTATTCTTTGTTTTGAAATCTTTTCTAAGATTACATTTTTTGGTTTTTACTTCAGTTTCGTTCATTTTTTGCCCATAAAGGTTTTGTCTGAGTCGTGTATTTTCTTTTTTCAAATCCATAATTACTTTCAACAACTGCCTTCGTTTTTTGTATTCTAAATAACGAATTCTTTTAATTTTTACTGAGCAGTTACATTGCAAGTTGGTGACTGTTGTTAATGGGTCTTGATGATCCTGATCTAAACGTTTGTTTGTATTCGTTTCATCACTATCAATGGGATTGATCAATATTGGTGTTAGTTTAATGGTCTTCTCTTTAGCTTCATTTTTCTTCTTTTCCCTATATCTTTTAGCTGCTTCACGCCATTTCTTGCGCTGGACTCTCTGCTCTCTTGGACTTTTTTCATTTATTGATTCGAACTGACCTAATTTCTCTTTTCTATTTTTATACCTTTTCTTTTCTTTTTCTTTTATAAGTGCATACAATTCAGGATCCTGCTTCATGGTTGCATATCTTCTCCGTTTATTTATAGCTATTTTCTGTTTTTCTAACTGAACTTCTCCTATACTTCGCTTTCGTTTACTCATAGTTGTGATCTGAAAGTAAACAGTTATGTTAATAGGTACAATTCTAAGTGTAAGGTACAACATGAAACATTATTCTAATTATACATACTTTATTGATACTCGTAAATTATTATTTATTGGATTTATATAGTTGGTTAAAAACTGGTTTTTTAAATATTTACTTCAAAGGTTTGAATGATTTGATCACCTCAAAGTTAGAACTTCTCCTAAACTAGGTACACTTCCTTTATTGATTTTTGAAATCTGAAAGAAAAACAATTATGTTAGTGGTCACAATTATGTAAGCATAGGTTACCATGAAACATTATTATAAATGTAAACGTACTTTAATAATAGGATAGTATTTTGATTGATTTGTGGTAAAAAAAATGATTGATTCTACATTATATAAGTTGATACTAATTCTGGAGAACAGAGAAATAATAAAATTTCGATCTCTTAGTATAAATTTTAAGCAAATTATAACACAATAAGAAAATCGTCATCACCATACACATGAGGTCATCACCGCTCATTATTTGTAAACGGTGATGATACGTATGGTGATGACGATTAGGACTTTCCGTCAATTTTTCTACAAAAGTAATAATAATAGTAAGATACCGCTATTTTCTTAGCATCTTCATTTATAACTAAGTTCTTGTTGAAATCGATCGTAATGTTATTTTACGTACTTACTTTGAAACACAACCTGAAGGGAATGACGCAACTTTGTCTAAAGCACTTTTTTGTACACTCACACCAAATTTTTGTGCTCGGAGCGCGTGTTATGGCGACGACGTGCGGCTCGCTTCGCAGTTGGCTGTGAACTGAGGAAGCGGGGCGGGGTATCGTGGGCCGCGTAAATGCTACGCAGACTGAACTACCTCTAGTTTGATATTTCCGTGACGGTGTTGACGAATTTAGATGCTAAAATTTTATTTATTTATTATTTATTTATTTTACGAAAAAATAATATTTGCTTATTCTAAAAATATAGATACAATATTGATAAACGTAAATCATAAATTAAAATCTAGTTACTACGTCGGGTATTCGAATTTTTTGCTGGTAAACTTAATTGTCGCATTTTTTTCACAGACGGTGATGATTTTCATATAAGTATTAATTTTATTATTAAAAAGCTATTGACTTTGACGATGTTTGGGTTAAAGCGCTTTATAAAACGAGTATAAATAAAGCCCGTAAATGTAAAAAAGTTACGATATTCTAGCATTATTTATTTTTTTATGCCCTCAACGTGATTTTTCGACAACATTGTAAATCCACCTTAATACCATCTTAATACCTACTAGCATAGGTACTGTTTCACCCGGGTGATGGTTCCCACAAGAAACCGTACATTGGCGCCGATTCTGTTGTTCACAAACTAAACTAAATTTAAGTTCATGCATCTTTTTCTTTCTATTTCATTAAGAGAAGGACAGAAGGTAAATATTAGTTTAGTCCTGTCAAATTAAGATACTCCATAGACAACTTTAGACGAGATTAAAAAATTGACTAAGTACTAAAAATACGTCAATTTACGCCAGGCGCTGACTAATTTGACAGGACTAAACTAATATTTATCTGCTGTCCTTTTCTTAATAAAAAAGAAAGAAAAAGATGCACTGAACTTAAATTTAATTTAGTGTGTGAACAAGGGAATCGGCGCCATTGTTAAGATACTTTTATTTCTGTGCATAGGTACTTTACTTACTCTCATATTGTTCCTAACACAAAATTACCATATTGACAGCGACTTTATCCACGTGCAACTGTAACAAAATTGCTTATGAATCTGATAAAGTAACTTTAAGTCTATAATGTCTATATTATAGTAAAGTAACTATTATAGAGGAAAAGAGTAACAACTCTGTGGTAAAATTTGCATGTATGGAAAGTGCTACTGCCTTGAGTTTGGTGGGGGAACTAAGGCTATACCCCTACCTATAGATATAAATATACACTTAAAGATATGCAATGCATAATATCTCTTGAATTCTCTCGTAAATTGACTCGCTACTCATAGTAATATGCATACTTACTTACTATGAGTAGCAACAAAACTTATCAAAACAAAATACTTAACAGTAACAATAAAATTTTAACACACATAATTATTGTCTGTATGTGTAGGTACCAAAGTATGTACAATACGACCGATGTAACTTGGCGGGCCTGAACTTCGCGCAATAACAGGTAGATACATATTTAGAGAATTATAATCATTAGAATCATTAATATATCTTTCTAAGTTAGATTTCTACCACCAACCAAAAGTGTTAAGTAATGGCAATGATTTCAAAAGTAAGGATACGCCCGTCTGAACATTTTACATAGAAGTTCTTCGTTCGAAGTTTGAAGTTCGCGCGCACCACTGTCAACTGAGTCGCGTTGGCCCTAAAACCGTCATTTTAGGGCCAGCGCGTTGGTGCCATTTATCGCGCCCCGTTAGCCCGGTCCTTACGCTAGTAATATATATGTCAATGAGTAATGGTAGAAATCTAACTTAGAAAGATGTATTAATGATTCTAATGATTAATTATCTAAATATGTACCAGTCATTGTCGCGAATCATATTTTGATCCCGTTAGGGTATATGTGTCTATGAGAGTAATAGTGTTCTGTGATATGTGTTCTGTGATTTTGATCAAGATACAACCTGACACTGACCTGCAAATTGCAAAAAACGTAAGAAAATTTGAATTTCGCGGTCTTAACTACCCATTCGCTTTTTCAAGCATAGATACTTGCCTTTCTGCCGCGGAGTGCCGCGTACTATAATGGAATTTTTTGCCAAGTAAAAATTAGCTGACATTGTAGTTTATATTAAAAAATCGTCAAAGAAAACACAAACAGTACTAATAAACTTGCAAAACGGTAAAAAGAAGATAAAACATACAGGCTATAAAACATTCGATTGATTCTCATCATAGAGTAAAGTAATATATGATTCTCATATTGCTCCCATCACTAGAACTTAGTAAGCACCGAACGAAGCGATATACTGTACTTCTCTTCTTAGTCTGTGGTTTCCCGTTTGTGTTGTGCCCACTGCCCAGCACTAGTAGACTAGACTATCTATTACCTTCGTCGTGCCGAGCTTGTGTGACAGACATTTTTGAATAATTATTTTTAAACATTTGTTTCTCCTACAATAATGAGTAAGTATAACTATTTATTAAAGTAATGTGTTACTTTTATGATTGTTACATTATCCTTCATTTGTTTTATGTAAATATTGAAACATTTGATAACATTGCACGTGTCGGCACGTATTCTTTTCTCGTAAGTTGAAAAATTGTTTTATTCACATCAACAAGTAAATCAGTAATTTTCTATTATCCTTTAAGTATGTAATTGTTGTATTGCGAACCGGTTGTCATTTTTATTAGATTGGCGAACGCATTTTTTTATAATGTAACATAACGGTTTTCTTTTCGTTGTTGTATCAAAGATGCACAAGCCTTGTACCTACCTACTCACTCGTAGCGGACGCTGTTGGAAAAATATGTCTCTTCTGAAGGGTACGGCCGACGAAAAATGAATTGGATAGGATTACTGAGATTGTCGATTGAAAATAATAACAAGCCGCTCATATCGCGCACGATTACAATAATAAAATTGTGAATGTTGATTGCTATTCATTTTGGTACATAAGTACTAGATAAAAATGTCATCACCGCCGCTGCTTGCAGTAACTACATAATCTTAAAGTTTTACTTATTTACCGATTTCTTAATAAATTATTCACAGGGGAGTTAAATGAGTGGGAGCTTAAAAAATAAAATAGTTGTTGAATTGATATACATAGAGAAAACTTGTAACTACATAATTTTGATTTTGTGCTACATTTTGGTTCCAAGTAACCATGTTGAATTATTTTTATCAATTAGTCTATGAACTTTTATTGCAGTAAAAATAAGTTTCCAAACTTAATTATGTACTAAAATAAAACAACAGTCGGTTGATTCTCTATAATTCTCACCGTGATAACTTAGGTGAAGTGTGTTTGTTTTTGCTAGGAATTGACACTATTCAGCTCACTTCACCTAAGTTTTCACGGTGACATTTTTAGAGAATAGCACCGCAGTTTGTTGTTTCAAAGTTGGATGTATGCTCATAATGATAATGTAAAATAATACAAATATTAGTAGTAGTATTTTCAATGTAACTAATCACATCCCAGTCCAGAATCTAAATAAAATTCTATAATTTATATTAAAAAAATAAATACTAGTTGGAATATGCGTTCACTCAGCTTTTAGTCCTGTTTATGGGCAGGATTGATGTTTATGGCCTATGTTTGAAGTGCTGCATCTCGGGTTCCGGCTGCCCACAAATTGTTTCAAATTTTGTATACTTGAAAAATGTAATGACGATGATGATTTTTCCGTATGATGCACCTTTTACAAGTCTGGGTAAAAAACTAGAAGAAGTCCGAAACTTTCGAAGTTTTTCGAGCACAGTTAGCACGAATTTACGTCTTTCGAAGCTGCAAACATGATTTTACACTGTTGGTCATAACAAAACCTGCCTGGCCTTTTCCCAACTATGTTGGGGTCGGCTTCCAGTCTAACCGGATACAGCTGAATACCTGTGTTTTACATGGGGCTACTGCCTATCTGATCTCCACAACCCACTGACTAGGTAATACAATACCCCTTGGTAAAACTGGTTGTCAGACTTTCGGGCTTCTGAAAACCCATAATTACTGTCACTGACTGTCTGTGATCTACGAATGACAGCCGAGATCAACGGCTTAACGTGCTTTCCGAGGCATGGAGGATCTTGGGTATGTAAAGATGGTCTATCCACGGACCAACCGCGGCAAGCGTAGCTTAACCAAAATTTGTACAGTACAATTTTTTGGAACGTTACACGATATTTCTGCCTACGGCGACTGGCCTATTAGACAATCTATTAGTCGACACATACATAATTATATTCCTAAATTAAAAAAAAGTTTAAGAACTATAACCCAACTACTGAAAAGGATGAAACAAGAAAGTTCCTTCCTGTGGTCGCATGCCGCTGTACTAACATACATATAAGCTATGGTAGCACCAGCATGCGACCAAGGGATGGAACTTTCTTGTTTCATGCTTTTCAGTAGTCGGATTTTTTTTTTTAAATTTTTTTATTTAATTATTTTGGGGATTTTTTTTTTGTGGATGGGAAATCATCAAATGACCCCTCGCTCTGGGTGGAGTGAAAGGGAGTGTCAGACTCTTACTGACTAAAACCCACCCGTGTTCCTTCCTTAGCCCTTTATATTCCGGGCCAGCGGTAATATATAAGCCAGCGGCCTTTCGGACAATCCCGCTGAATTATTTTGGGGCTTATTTCAGTAATATTTATATTTTTGAAATGTGCTAATTAAGCCCTTTCATTTGATACCCCACAAGGCACCATCCCAAAATATTTATTTTTAAATTCATTACTTTATGTCCTCTAGAGGGCAGCATATTTAATTTAGTGTGACGTCATATAGCCTATAACCAGCGGACGGTCAAGACGCTTCTAACGATACCTCATTTGTCAAATTATAAGGACTTTTGAAGTTATAAGGGAACAGATGAATATACATACATAACGGTCAAAATCATAACCCTTCTTTTGCTTCGCCGTAGTCGGGTAAAAAGAGATTAAGCAATAACTTGGAGGTTTACTGCTGAGCGTTGCACAGCGAATTTTGTTAATATTATGCTATAATTTTCTAGGAAATTTCAATAGCTAGCTTTTATTTTATTTGAAAGAAAGAACATTTATTTAGCACAAACTATAAACACAACATAATTCTGAAAAAGATTTGAGAATATATATTTTTTTCTTTGGCAACTGTGCCGATGCAGACTATTCTGCCAGCGTCATGTGTTGACGGCAGCGCAGATGTATAAGGATACCGAGAAGTCGAGCAGCATACAGCCATTGCACTAACTTATTGAAAGAACTGCTGGGTAATTGCGTAATGGATTTCTTTTTGTCAGTTCAACAACATTCATTGCGTGCGTTATTTACGTTGTTGAGCAGACTTTTCGAACATAATTATGAAGCAATGGTTTATCAATATCCTTTAAAGTGATGCAGGTTGTTACTGATAGTGTGTTACATTGGGTTTAATTTTGCAATGAATAATCTTAATACTAGGGTCAATAAGTTGATGTTTCTTTGAAAGAAAACTTCTTAGAAGATTACTAGTTTTGTCTTCGGTTTAAAGACATTTATTTCTCAAAAAAAAAAAAGAACATAACGGTTCACTTACATAATGAGAAATGTATAGAAAATATATAAAAAAGTAGATACAGTCTCTGTGATCACTGATCACATACAGTTGTACAAAACAACATAATTAAAAAATTTATTGGTGACATTCAGGTGTTAGTACTTCGTCCTTATGTATTCTTCTAGGGCTTTCTTTTATGACATCTGTTACTGTTAAACACATCATCAGGTATTTCATTATAAAGTTTTGCTCCCTCATATACTATATTTTTCCTACCCTAAGAAAACCTAGAACTAACTATAGTTCTAGGTTTTCTTAATTCTATTTTGTCTCGTCGGCGTCGTCTTGCGTTATATGTGTAAGTTTTCTTTTTAAAGTTAAGTTGGGAATGTGTGTCTTGTGTTATGATTTTATGTATTAGGATGCATGTTTTAAGTCTATAGAGTTGGTTAATTTTAAGTATTTTGGTATCATTGTCTTAAAAATGAAATCTAGATTACCTACTTGTTGAGATAAATGGTTATGTATATAAATAATCTATTCCAATAAATTGTTTGAAAGTCTCTGACTTATGGTGGCTATGCGAAGGCGTCTCGGCTTTTAACTGATTTCTAAAAAGGAGAAGGTTCTCAATTCGGATGTTTATTGTATATCTGACCAAGATTTTGTCTGGACTTTAAAAGAGACTGTGACTTCTGAGTTTGTTTCGGCCTTTCTTCTCAGAATAGTCAGTTAGAAAACGCCGACCTCATCTACATAGTTTAAAAAAAAATATGATTGACGTGTGTGACGGAATTCTTCAATAAATGCCAGCAAATCAACCGCGATTGCTTCTCTCGCATAAGTACCTATGCATTGTTTACGCAATCAGACAACATCACGCCTGTACCCTTTAAAGGGGTAAGCAGATGTGTTCAATAGCTTCCTGTCACTGATATTCACATGCTTCCTGTCACTGATATTCACATAGCAAGTAGTGTTATATGAATTTGTGTGGGTTAGGTAGGTACAACTAAAAGTAAAAAAATAAAAACTTTTTACAAAAAAAAAAACAACCGACTTCCAAATAAAAACACTACAAAGTGAAAAATAACTTTGAAAATAAATAAAAAAATAACTTACTTAGTATTTTGCCACCGACTTCCGAATTTAAAGTTATTTCATAATTTTGAGTTTTATTTTTGAAGTCGGTTAATTTTTTTTAAATTCCTTTTTTTATTTCGTAATTTTTAGTTTTAAGTAAAAACTTTTTAAAAATCTTTAAATGCAGTTTTGTTTCTTTTTAAAAATAAAGGAATATTTTCTTTGAGTAAAATTTGCTGTCTTCAGTATTTAGAGTACTTTCCCTCCAGGTACGCTTTCGAAAATTCCACCCTGTATAATTTAAGCCGCCGTTTTCATTTTCATTTCATTTATTTATTTAGGTATCCAATAACAATTTCCATTGTGTCTGAATTTTTACAAAGGTACATAAGCAAATAATTAAATAATAACAATTAAAAACACAATTACATTTCTTCTTCAACATAATCTCATTTCCTACCCACATTAATATTATTCATACAAGTTCAAAATTTAAAAAAAAAAATTAAAAAAATATGTCAATGAGAAAAATAAATTAATTAATAAATGTCACTAACAACTACCAAATAATTTCATTTAATTACCAATTTCATTTAATTGTCAATAACATTAAAATCCACATATGTCTTTATTATCACCAGTATTCAATGTTTTGTTTGTTTTGTTTTGAACGTACAATCGAGATCCTGAGCCATCAGTCACGTCTACGTGACGGCTTGTTGAAGCGGATTGCCAACCTATTAAGTTGTGTGCGGCTAACGGAAATGGGGTGCACCGTGCATAATTATAGTAGATAGCCTAAAGACTTGTCACTTATCGCCAATTGTGGCCAATTGGCTGAACACTGCTAATAGATCGGTGTGAAGCAATGCAATGCACTTGTGATTTATTGCGGTAGGTACTGGTCGCAATTGCCAGGCAATGGAATGTATTAAGGAGTCAAGGGTCTTGTGGGAGCCGCGCAACTTGGTTACATATCGTGGTCGATCAGCCTAGTATTGTCACTTCTGAGTAGCATGCCTCTTTGTGAGAGGAAGTGGGATGTTATCACAAAACACCGAGACGCCTCATAAGCTATTGCTGGAGGCGGCAGTGTCAACACTTTCCATACAAACCAGCGTCACAGTAAAGATATGAACTGCGGTGCTATTCTGTAAAAATCTCACCGTGAAAACTTAGGTGAAGTGAGCGTGGAGTGAGCTGTCAATAGTGTCAATTCTTAGCAAAAACAAACTCACTTCACCTAGGTTTTCACGGTGAGATTTTTACAGAATCGACTGGCAGTACGGAAACTACGTACTTACTAACGTTCGAAACGGCACACTCACACAGACGCGCGCGTCTACGGTACCCCTAAGCGGCACCCGTGACTGAGAGCACCGCGACTATCCCCTAGCGATAGATGTGAGTGTGCCGTTTCGAACGTAGTTTCCGTACTGTTCATATCTTTACTGTGCCAGCGTGCCACCGTTGACGCGCACTACGATGCAAATGACGTATGGAAACTGACGGCACACTGCGCTGCGTTCAGCGCACTTTTCTCTCGGTAAAGCATAAAACCATCGTCGCTGCGGTATGAGACTGTATAAAAAATATGTACTGTGTGTCCAAACTAAAGTATGTTTTGCATCACCCATGTAAGTTGTAGTAGATAGGTGTTGAAAATTGAACGACTGTTGTAATAGATAGTAAGTAGGTACACCGTCTGAGAGAGAAGTGCGCTGAACGCAGTGCCGTCTACTGCCGTCGTCTCTGCGATTCCGGGCTCTGTAGCCGTCGTCGCGGCGATTCCGGGCTCTGTAGCCGTCTTCGCGGCGATTCCGGGCTCTGTTGCCGTCGTCGCGGTGATTCCGGGCTCTGTAGCCGTCTTCGCGGCGATTCCGGGCTCTGTAGATTTCGTCGCGGCGATTCCGGGCTCTGTAGCCGTCGTCAACCACGCGGGCCCTATGCAGGTTGCTCGGTGTCACTGTCTTCGAATGTTTGGCTGTGGATACTCTTTTTTCCTCCCGTTGTATTAGATCCGCGGGATCAAATACAAATTGCACTAAGTCGTAGGTTTGAACCAAATACAAAAAATACCATTCCCATTAGTTTAATTATTTATTCCATTATATTTAGTTTAGTTATTCCTAACTGCTCAAAGCCTAGCAAATCTATGAATTATTTTAGCTGTGCGCGACTTTGTTCCCGTGGATGGCGGAAAACAGTAATGTGTCTCTGTATGTTCTTCATCCGCTATCTGCCAATAAAAGTCCGGTCTAAATCGGCCCAGCCGTTTCGGAGATTACCCAGAACAAAAAGACAGACAAAAAAAATTAACCGACTTCAAAAAAGGGGGAAATCTCAATTTGGATGTTTATAATTTTGTTTATGTATGTTCGCATAACTCCGTCATAAATAGACGGATTTACAAAAAAAAAATATGGATAAGGTATGCCTCAGGTATGATCTCATAAATTTTATTACTTTGCTTGGGTGGTTTTTGAGTTAGCTTTAATAATACGAATGTTTAATAACTTCCTGTCACTGGTATTTACATAGCAAGTAGTGTTACTTGTATGAATTTTTTAAAAATAACTTTAATTTCGGAAGTCGGTGTCTTTGGATCTGTAAGTACCTATTTTAGTTTTTGCCACCGACTTCCGAAATTAAAGTTATTTTTACCGACTTCACAAAAAGGAGGAGGTACTATGTTCGGGTGTTTGTATGTTTTTTTTGTATGTTTGTTCATCGAATACTCCGCCAATTGTCGACGGATTTTCAAAATTCTTTTTTTGTTCGAAAGCAGATAGTTCTGAGGTGGTCCCATTGTCACCAAGTTAGGATCTGATGATGGGATCTTAGAGAAATCGAGGGCAACCCTCAAATTTTATAGGCTCACTTATTGTTTTTCGCATATTTTATGAAGTATCTTGTGTATTTGTGTATGGTTGTCACCATCTCAGGTAGCTGGGCTGATGATGGAAGGTACAACTCCTTAACAGTAAGAAGTTACTCGAAC
This sequence comes from Oligia strigilis, assembly GCA_951800025.1. Taxonomy (NCBI): domain Eukaryota; kingdom Metazoa; phylum Arthropoda; class Insecta; order Lepidoptera; family Noctuidae; genus Oligia; species Oligia strigilis. Next base: position 27,473,531 of record OX637540.1, read on the forward strand.
AGGCAAGGACTGTTTTTTTAGTAAATTGTTTTGATGTTTGATAGGGCATTTGCCACATTTGGTCTCATGATCATTAAGTCATGACCTGATGCTGCAGTCAGGATAGTCTGCAGAGTACCTAACTCCTCGGCAACTAACAGCAGATATATCGTGTTTAGGCTCATTGAAAAGGGCTCGATGTGTGGATAAACGTACTGTTACTGAGGAACACCGAAGACCTGATGCTGAAGCCAGGAGCATCAGAAAAAGTACAAACCTTGAAATTACAGCACCGTAGTCGTGTTTGGGCTCATTTTAAACAGGACTAATTTTAAGTTCAATGCAATGTTGACATAAGTATAGCCTGATGCTGCAGCCAGGATTATCAGCATCTAATCTAAAAACTAATAAAAGGAGAACTCCTCAACAATTAACGTCCCTGCATCGAGAAAAGGAATATTTTATAAAAAGGCGATGGGCAAGTTGACTATTGTAACTTAGATAAATTATAAATAGACCCACTAAAAAGCGAGAAATAAAAACTTTTTAACAAAAAAAAAACCCGACTTCCAAAAAAACACTACAAACTGAAAAATAACTTTAATTTCGGAAGTCGGTGGCAAAAACTAAAATACTCTGATCCCTAAGACACCGACTTCCGAAATTAAAGTTATTTTTCAGTTTGTAGTGTTTTTTTGGAAGTCGGTTTTTTTTTTGTTAAAAAGTTTTTTTCACTTTGTAGTGTTTTTTTGGAAGTCGGTTTTTTTTTTGTTAATAAGTTTTTATTTCTCGCTTTTAACTGGGTCTGTTTATAATGTGTCTAAGTTACAATAGCCTAATGTCAACTTGCCCAACGCCTTTTACAAAATATTGCTTTTCCCGATGCAGGGACGTTAATTGTTGAGGACTTCTTCTAGTATTCCACCATTAGCTCCATTTCACCATTCGCATTGTGACGAGCATTAATTGCTTAGCAACCATATTAAAGTAATCGAATCGCAACCCGTAAAATACTTATTATTAAGTAGTTCCGCTGGCCATCTGTGGTCTTCTTCATCAGTTCCACTTCACCAAATGGTAACCACCATTGGGTCCGAGGGCAAATGCATGAGTTACTGTAAAAAATACCCAAATCGCTATAGGTGTCCCTATAATATTTGAGGAGTTCCCTCAATTCCTCGTGGATCCCATCATCAGAACTGGATTTTGATAAAAAGTTTGATAGATAGTGAGTTTTGAGTTTGAGAGTTTGAATCATTTTGATGTTATTCGACGCCAACAAAATTCAAAAGTTACCAGTGACTGCCGTTCGTACAAGTATCAATATTATAGCTAACATTCGGTGGCTCGACGAGAGCTGAAGCTCTTCAATACTGGTATAAAGATAGGTTTAGGTGTTAATTGTATTCGACGTTCCGAAAACTCCGATCAACATGTTACAAGAAAGCTTCAACTGTATTTCACGCAAGCGTTATAAATCTTAGAACTTTGAATTATTGAATGCACTAGAAAGGTGACATTTCAGCTTTCCGTACCAAAAGGGTGCCAAAGTGCCCTATTACTAAACCTCCACTGTCCGTCCGTCCGGCTCTCATGAACCTTAGTAGTCGAATATTGCCGCTATAACAATAAATAATAAAAATAAAATAAAGTTAAAAATTAAAGGGGGTCTCCCCTTTAATTTTTAACTTTACGGAACCCTTCGTGTGCGAGTCCGACTCGCACTTAGCCGCTTCTTTCCTTTATTGCTCGCTAGTCTAAAATTGTCGTTTCTAATAAAGGGTATCGATTAGTAGGTACTACATTTAGAAGCAGTGTCGTATAAATGTAGGTCAGTTTTCCTGAATTCGTACCTACTTAGGTAGTCTGAACAAGTTTAGTCCGCAGTCGTATTCATTTATTTCAAAATATTCTCTTGGCAGTCTGCGTTGCAGACTATTTGGCTTACATAACCGAAAGCGCGGTCACTGTCGAACTGCATAGAAAAGAAAGAGAAGTGCGATGACAACGCTGGTAATTTATTGCAAAAAGAATTCTATTGTTTGGACTAAAAAATTAAAACACTAGTGTTTTAGTCTGTTGCTTTTAGAATAATCTGACAAAAAATTATGTACATTATTATGGTTTTTATTGTAAAAAAAAAAGTTGAGGTATCTTCATGATTTTTTTCTATCGTATCAAATTAGTTTTATTATGTTTTTACCACACTATCTATCTAGCATATATCCTGAAGAATATCATATATTTTTCTGATTATGTTTACTGTAGTCGATCATATACTTTTATTGTTTCTAAAACTTGCGTTTTTTGTGCTTATGTCCTGTAAGCCCTTTAAAACTTCGAAGATCGTCTTTATTTGCGATCTAGTATTTCGCCATAACTTTGTGCGCTTTACTTTGTGTAAATTATTTCATCACCACTGCTCTCAAAACGGTGAAATGAAATGAAATGATTTATTTTGTAAGTACGTTTGTACAAACACTTTTACACGTCAATCATGTTTTTTTTTTAAACTAGATGAAGTCGGCGTTTCCTATCTGACTACTCTGAAAACATCGTGAAGAAACCGGCATGTCCTAGATCCAAAAATTCGAAGACATGTGACATCTACCAACCCGCAGTGGGCCCGCGTGGTGGATTACGGCCCACTCCCTCACAGAGAGGAGGCCCGTGTCTTAGGAGTGGGATCATTTTAGGCTGATTATGTATCTTACTAGCTTCTGCCCGCGACTTCGTCAGCGTGAAATTTCACCCTCTTAGGGGTGGAATTTCGAAAAACCCTTTCTTAGTGGATGAACCTACTCTTCATAAAGAACACACCCTCCAAATTTCATGTCTCTAGGAGCAGCGGTTTAGACTGTGCGTTGATATATCAACAATCAGTCAGTTTATCATTTTATATTTATAGATAGATGTATTTCGCCAATTTATTGCAAGTTCGCACTTAATGTTCACAGAAAAGTTCGTAAGCTTCAACTCCTATGTTCAAACAAAAGGAATTTCCTTGTAGCACCAAACTAGGGCACGGCGGAGGGAGAAATCAGCTATTTCGCCCTCCGCCCTCCGCCCTGGCCTAGTTTGTTTGAATACTAAGAATAACCATTCTTTTTCAGTATTGTCTTTAGTATTTAACGGCACAATTCTACTCGCCTTTACCAATCACTACTTTGTCCTAAACCGAGAGACGATTTGGTCAAGGAACTGAAGTAGCTTTTCGGAAGACAAGCAAATTAAATTGTTTTTCGGAAGGCAAACAAAATACAGTTTTTTAGCCGTACACTTGTTGTAGGTACCTACATCTTTTGGTTAATGCGTAGTACGATAATAGACAACACATGTCATCTCTTTGGTATAATGAACCGATGACCGGTGAGATCTAGACGAGTTCTTGAGTGGAGACCGCGAAACAGCAAACGTAAGGTTCGAGTCAAATGGCGTGCGTATTGGAGAGGCTTATGTTCAGCACTGGATTGCTAAAGATGGAAGAATCTTGCAGCAAACACCACAGAAAGGTTGTGTGCTGTCTATGAGGCGCCGATCCACAGCAGCCCGCGGCTAAGCTGTGCACGTGTTCCTCTATTCGGTATGACAATATAGACGGGATCGTCCACTGCGACCCACGGCTAAGCTACCCACGTGTTCCTCGCTTCGGTATGACAATATAGACGGGATCGTCCACTGCGACCCACGGCTAAGCTACCCACGTGTTCCTCGCTTCGGTATGACAATATAGACGGGATCGTCCACTGCGACCCACGCACGGATGCGTGGCTGGCAAACATATAAACCGCGCAACTAACGTAGCAAACTTCTCCTTGCACATCCTACGCAGCAGCGAAAGGTTGGCTTTAATTTTTGCATCTATTCGGCAGTACCCAGAGGCAGCATGACGAAAGACGGCAAGTTGCTCCAGTACCGGCACACGGCGCCGCGTAACAGCCGCCACAACAAGCACCGCAAGCCGAAGAAGCACGTGTCCGAGGACGAGGAGAGCGACGACTCTCCTGTGGAAGAGCAGCCCCAGGAGGAGCAGCAGCAGCGCAGCCCCTCGCCCATGCTGGAGGAACCCACCGTTAGGCTACCAGAGGTAAGTGAGCACAAACACTGAATCATCTCCCGCCCTTATTCCGAATTATCATCGCTCAGCGCAGCATATTTCCTTCATCAATCCGTCTCTATTAGCCGTTATCTCAGTTATCACCCCATTAGTATCTAGCTTAGTTACCTGAAATGACATGATCATATTTAGTAGTTAGTTTTTGAGTTAGTAGTTTATATCCGGAACTGCCGCTTGCTCTCACAGAGAGGACCCAGCAGTGGGAATATCGTCTAAATATTGTGTGTGTTATACAACAACTGCCTCGTTGGCCTAGTAGTCGCAAGCGCTTCTGCTGACCTTGTGGTCTTTGGTTTGATTCCCGGGTAGGAGTGTTATTGAGTTGTTCCAACTGGAATTTCTCAGTAGCAGTCCGCATTTTATATTAGTGCTCGGTTGATGGCGATCAGCTCGTCCCTTATTAGAATAGAATACTCTTTATTAAGTACACCATAAACCATGTTCTCCGTGTTCTCTTTATTATATGGGATTTAAACATAAGTGGCGAAATGTGGGTGTACTATAGGAATTCCTTTATCCTTGGTGAAATACAGGTGTGATGTAATTTTACTGACGTGTAAAAGTATTTGTACAAACCTTCTTACGGAAATTAAATCATTTATACAAAACTAGATGCGCCCCACATTTTCATCCACATAACTTTCGATCCTGGGGGAATATCTGGGTAAAAACTATCCTATGTCATTTCCCGGGACTCAAACTATCTCTTTACCAAATTTCATCTAAATCGGTTCAGCGGTTTAAGCGTGAAGAGGTAACAGACACACTTTCGCATTTATAATATTAGTATGGATTATTTGTAGGAAGTCCTGCGAGCTCTGATCAAGACTCCGGGCGTGCTGATGATAGCCGGGCTGGTCTCTTGGGACCTGGTGGCTCGCCGGGACAACAACCCCACCAAGCGCACGCACCCCAACTTGTATACTTTCCACAAGTTTACTGATCGCAAGGTAAGCAACATGATTGTAGTATGATTTAATAGTATTAGAGCTTCTTGTGAAGGAGTTTGTCCGAAGAACTATTGAAAGAAAATGCGATCAATGTCATTTTATGTGGGTTCCTTATTTCCTTTGCGGGTACAGTAGTTTAACACCTAATCTTAGATCATTTACATGTAATTCCACTCAACCGTTTTATGTAGTCTAAATTGGTGTTTGTTTAAAACAAATCCAGTTGCAATGGGTCATGTATGGCATTGAGTTCTTAATAATTATCTGAGATGATGAAATCAAATATAGTTAGACAAGCTGTGCGAATCTGCAAAAAATATGTTGGCCAAACAAAATACGTTGGCCAAACAAACTTTCATCCCTTAACTTTTACCCAAGGGGGGATGATTTTTTGGAAAAAAATCTTAGTGCTCACTTTCGTTACTCACACTCTTGTGCAAAATTTCATGCTTCTAGACCGAGTGGTAGGCTATGCGTAGTCTATCAGTAAATTAACACTTTGCGGGACACTAGACGTAATAACAATAAAACTTTTGTTGTGTCTTGTGTTTGAAGAGCAGTTGTGGCCCTATGATAACGGCCACGACTTAAGAGTTGAAGGTCGTGGGCTCGAACCCAAGCAGGCACTTTGTGTAAATTATTTAATCACCACTGCTCTCAAAACGATGAAGGAAAACATCGTGAGAAAACAGGCATGTCCTAGAACCAAAAATTGGAAGGCATGTGACATCCGCTAACCCGCACTGGGCCCGCGTGGTGAATTATGACCCACTCCCTCTCACAGAGAGGAGGCCTTTGTCCCAGCAGTGGGGACAATATAAGCTGATTATGTATATATTATGTTATGTTTGTGTCTTGTTCAGTGTGCTTCAATAGGGTAGAGATATTCACAAAGTAGATGTTGGTAAAAGAAGTACCTTTATACTTTTCAGTATCGCTTCATTGCCAGCTGCTGCTCCGCCGGCCACTCGGTGCTGGTAGACGAAAACGGCGAGGCCTACACTTTCGGTTAGTACCCTTCTATCGATTACCCTTGGACCCAGTTTTTCATTACATTATTTATGAACAGTTAGGCCCTCGGTACGGCGTGTAAACTGCGCCATAGAAAAAACGTTTGAGCTTGTATATGACACGGCAAACAATCGGACGATACAACTAAAACACAACTGAGCCGTACGCTCAGTGTACAATACGACCGACTTAACTTGGCGGGCCTGAACTTTGCGCAGAAGGCTGCGCAGTAAGATTTTTTAGGAACCAAATGTTGACATGAGGCGAGTGCGAGTGAGAGAACATGCGCGAAATTTCTTAGTGCCCATGTTCAGGCCCGCCAAGTTACGTCGCGTCGGTCGTATTGTACGCTCAGTTGTGTTTTTCCTGTGCCAAACTGCAGACGTGTGTCATGAATCGTCGATTTCAAAAGTAATATATATAAGTTTAATGATCGTCATGAATAGACCGTAGTTTTTCACGACAATAAAAACGTATCTGTGCAAGGGCCATACTCCGCTTGTACACGTCCGTTTAACAAGCTTTTGTAAGCTTCACTTGTAACTAACGACATAAAAATGGGTCGAATTACCAGAAAACTGACCTTTTTTGAATGGACTTGCGGTGGTGTTTTGATTGCAATGAAAGTATGCACACACACCAGTGTCCAACCCAAATAAATATAAACATCAAAGTCTGTTGTTCAATGGAAAAAACGGACATCTGCAACAAACGGCGTAAGCCTTTAGAATAAGGTCTCATTTTTCCAACGCCAGATAATGTTAACGAAGGAATAATTTTGAATTTTTGAGTTCTTTCCATACAAAAACTGTCAGACATCAATTTTATTTCACAAATAAAAGTTATCTGTCGATTAAAAAATCAATCCTAAATGAAGTTGGTGCCTGCCCAATAAAATAGTTCTAGCAGAAACGTAGGTCCCATACACCTTGGCTTTGGCTTGGTAGGCAAAGTTATATAGGTATTAGGTACATCATAATGTATATAAAACTTTCCTCTAACCTCGTATGTCTAGAGGTCGCATGCGCTGCTCGGCATGAGGTCCTGAGTTCGACTCCTGGGTCGGGCACAGTGGTGAGTATTTCCATCTGGAATTTCTGAGTAGCAACCCAGAGTCTGGATTTCCGCCCGATTGATGGCAAGAGGCTCGCCCGATGTTACATGGGATTAAAACATAACTGACTAAATTATGCACCTCTGCATAACCATTCGTGGAACACAGTTTTTTTTTTACTTTAAGAATCATAATATCAGGCGCAATAATTATGATTCTTATAAAGTGAAAAAAAAACTTTAAAGTTTGTCCGGTACAGGTCGCAACAACTGCGGCCAGCTGGGCTTCGGCGACACGGTGACGCGCAACGTCCCCGAGCCCGTGCCGGCGCTGCGCGGCAAGAACATCATCCACGCGGCCGTGGGCAGGAACCACACGCTCTTCGTCACTGGTAACACGTCACAGCTGTCTTAGCCTGAGATACAGAAACCAATCTTAGCGCAAAGCTACGCTTCGAACTGTCAAAACCACGTCACATCAAAATATTATATGGTTTTGAGAGCTTAAAGCCTTATTTGCATGGTGTAATTTCATTGCTTCTGATATCTATAAGTTGAAGTAACAATAAATTTTCCGGAACGTGTAGTTCGAAAATGGGTAGGAATTAGAAAAAAATGTGTAAGATAAAAGTTGTAGAAAATTGTATTAGCTTTCATTACGTAGAAGATATTTTTTCGTTACGATGCACAGTTTTAAAGATATTAGCGAAAAACTCAAAAGTGGGAACTTTAAACCCTCGTGGGCCTCGTAGGTGCGAACCCAGGCAGGCCACTACTCTTATAATGGTGAAGGAAAACATCGTGAGGAAGCCGGCATTTCCTACAACCAAACATTCGAAGACATGTGACATCTACCAATGGTACTAACCTGCACTGGGCGTCTCATAGACAGGAGGCCTGTGTTCCAGCAGTGGGAACGTTAGAGGCTGATTATGGTAATTTATTTATTTATTGGGTCTTCAACAAAGGCTATACAATATGATGCATGTTTACGGATATGTTTCTGTTATAAAACTGTGAACTACAGACACTGGCACGGTGTACTCTTGCGGCGAAAACAAGTGCGGACAGTGCGGCATCGGGAGCGCCACGCCGCAGGTGCTGAAGCCGACTCGCGTCCGATACAGGTAACTTGTTCATCCATCTTAGTTTATTATGTGCCAAGTAATGTATATTAATCTTTGTGTAAGGATAACATTTACAGACTGCTCCTTGATTTACTTTCCAAAGTAAAGTGTAAGTGTTCTCCGTGAAATCTCTCCCTAATTGTGCGACTGCTTGCAGCGGCGCTCCGGTGGTGAAGGTGGGCTGTGGCGCAGAGTTCTCCATGATCCTGGACTGCAACGGAGCACTGCACTCGTTCGGACTGCCCGAGTACGGCCAGCTGGGTAAGGCATGCGCTACTACAGTATTGTCTCCTCATTTAAGAGCGTTTACGCCGAACGGCATTTCATACACACTTTCAAGCCCTTGTTTTCCGAAATGAATGAACCGATTTTAATGAAACTTCATACGCATAAGCAGGATACAAAGGTCTAAAAAGTTAGCAGAGAACATTTTAAAATTAATTTTTAAATTAATAAAGCTGAAGAGTTTGTTTGTTTGATCGCGCTAATCTCTGGAACTGCCAGTCGGATTTGAAAAATTATTTTTGTATTTCATAGCCCAATTATTGAGGAAGGCTATAGGCTATTTAACATTACGCTAAGACCCTTAGGAGCCGAGCAAAATGAAAACGCTAAGCGAAAACGAAGTAATAGCGCGGGCTGGCGGTGCGTCGCGACGGTGTGAGTCGGGGGAACAAGAAATTTCACGCGTACGAAGTCGCGGGGAGAAGCCTAGTGTTAATAATAAATCAATAAAAAATTCGTTCTATTTATAATTCAGGCCACAACACCGACGGCAAGTACTTCGTAACGTCCACCAAGCTGTCGTTCCACTTCGAGACCATCCCCAAGCACGTGGCGCACTTCTTCGAGAAGAGCAAGGAGGGCCACATCAACATCGTGAAGGATGTGGAGATCGTAGACTTCTCTTGCGGGAACAACCACACGGTAAGACTCATCATCTACCTGCTTTTGCCATCTATAATTTAACATTAATGTTCCCACTGCTGGGACTCAGGCCTCCTCTCAATGAGAGGGAGTGGGCCGTAATCCACCACGCGGGCCTAGTGCGGGTTGTTGGATGTCACATGTCTTCGAATTTTTGGTTCTAGGACATGCCGGTTTTCTCACGATGTTTTCCTTCACCGTTTTGAGAGCAGTGGTGATGAAATAATTTACACAAAGTAAAGCGCCTGTCTGGGTTCGAACCTACGACCGTACTCGTAAGTCGTGTCCGTGACCACTGGGTCACCACTGCTCTCGTCTATATCTATAATTTATTTCACAAGAATTTTTATGATTCTTAGAGGCAAAAATCTCTTCTTGTTACAGACCGTAACATTCACAAAATCATAATCATTAAATCTATAAAAATAAATAAAATTGAAGTGTCTGTTTGTAAAAATAACAGCTCTATACTAAATGCCTATGAAAGTATAAACGAAAAAATAAAAAAAAAACAATTTTTAATTTTTTTTCTTTCTGTCTGTTTGTTCTGGCTAATCTCCTAAACACTGACCTGAAAATTGCAAAATAGGCTACCGTACCTTCATAAACAGTAAAGTTTTTATTATGTGACGTTTCAGGTGGCCATAGACTCTCGCAAGCGCGCCTACAGCTGGGGCTTTGGTGGGTTCGGACGGCTCGGGCACGCGGAGCAAAAGGACGAGAGCGTGCCGCGCATGATCAAGTACTTCGAGTCCATGTCACGCGGCGTGCGCTCCGTGCACTGCGGCGGCACCTACAGTCTCGCCGTCAACGAGCTAGGTACAGTCATCAAAAGAGATAAGTATGCAGGACCGTCGGATATAGTTGAAGTTTAGTAAGAAACCGATGGATGTTGTCGACTGAAATTTAATTTGATAAATGAGCTGTTTGTTTTCTATTATGAAATTAATTTTTTTTCGAGAACATCCATCGGTTTCTTACTAAACTTCAACTATATCCAACGATCCTGCATACTTATCTCTTTTGCTGACTGTACGTTATAATAACATTACATATCGTCACGCTTGTAATCCCGCAGGGTTAGACAGAGGTGTATCTATGGAAAGTACACCCACACTTCACCGGTTATGTTCAAGTCCCATGTAACAGGGGGCGAGCCTATTGCCATCAACTGGGCACTAATCCAGACTCCATGCTGCTAATGAGAAATTCCTGAATTCTGGAAAAATCCAATAATGCTTTGCCTAATCTGGGAGTCGAACCCAGGAGTTCATGCAATCATTTATTTCATGTCAATTTTTATAAGGGTGTATACAGGTTGGATTTGAGAGTTGAGAATCCAACAACGCGCATTCATATTCATTTCATTCATTTTGTAACAGCTCCCGGAAAATGTTGTGACGGCTCCCAGACTGAACTGCTTCAAGAATCGTCTGGACAGACTAAATATCTCCAAGCTATACGATACACACGCATCAGCTAATTAGCTGCTAGTATGACTAACCAAATATATACAGGGTTATTGGTAAAACATTAACAACCTCTGATGAGGTCATTGTACTCACCATTATAAACAACTTTTACTATGGGACCAAACCTGAAATCGAAATCCGCTGTCCCCTGCATTTTGACGAGTTATACGAACATAAATGTTTCAGGTTTAGTCCCATAGTAAAAGTTGTTTATAATGATGAGTACAATGACCTCTTAAGAGGTTGTTAATGTTTTACCAATAACCCTGTATACATAAAAGAAAGTCGTGTTAGTTACACTATTTATAACTCAAGAACGACTGAACCGATTTCGCTGAAAATTGGTGGGGAGGTAGCTTAGAACCAGGAGACAGACATAGGATATTTTTTTATCTTTTTTTTTTACTTGTAGTTGTAGGGTAGCAGTAGTGTAGGAGTAGGTTAGGGTAAGGGGTAGGACACCACGCGAACGTAGTAGCCCCGGGCAGCTAGAAATAATTTATATGGCAAAACAACGTTTGCCGGTCAACTAGTAATAATAATAATTCATTTTGGTGGCAAGAGGAGCAATTCTCGTAGTTTTATGAACGCTCACATTCTGATTTCAGTCTCAATTTGTTAAAAATACCTCTAGTTTTTGACAATGACCCTACATTTTTGACAATGACCCTAAATTTTTACAATGACCCTACATTTTTGACAATGCAACTAGATTTTGAAGGTTTTTAAATAGGGTAATTGGCCTGGTGGTGTTTGTGAAAACGGGCATAAAAGAACAAACGATTATGAAACTAACACTGTTATCATATCCATTTCAGGCGGACTGTTTCTGTTTGGACAGACCAAGCGCACCGGCGAAGCGAACATGTATCCGAAACCGGTGCAGGATCTTAGCGGTGAGTCCATTACAATCTTTTATTTAATTAGGGTTCTACCAAAATGGTAAAAACGGAACCCTTATGGTGAGACTAAGTCTGTCTGTCTGTCTGTCACAGCTGGATATCTCAAGAACTACTAATGCTATCAACTTGGAATTTGGAATGGTTTTAGATGACGTTTGCCCAACTATTTTGCAATTAAGAAAGAAATATTTTTTGGAACAAGGAACTGAATAAAAAAAAAATTCGAAGTGGGGCACAGTGTTAAAATTCACTGATGAATATAGGCCTCGCCGATGAAAATTTAATAACATAATTATGATGGTACGGAACCCTCGATGCGCGAGTCCGACTCGCTCTTGCCCGGTTTTTTTTTTACTAGTATAGCAACACAGGTTAGAGTACAGTCAGCCTCAAAAACATGTATAGATTTGTGTTCCATATCGTTGTTTTAGTTGTAACACCACATAAGTAAATTGGCGGCTTTGACATTTTAATGCCGTTTGCTAGATGGTCGGAAGACACGTTATTTCAGCCAATCCGAAACACGCAAGGTCCAATAGAAACTCATAAAATGTAGTAGAAAGTAACAACACGGGATTCCTCACCTATAGGATTATGCAATTTTTTCACTGACCTGTAAAGTTGCTATTTTTGACTTGGGAGGTGTTACAACTTAATTGTCGATATACATTTTTGAGATTACAATGGTGGGTTTGTGGAGAAAATGGCCCAGTTTAAAGGTCTGTCAACACCCTTAAATGTCTTGCTGATACACACTGTAGAAATAATTGTGTGTCACTATACTTACTCTTTGATAATGTACTTTTTTTTGTCCTACTGCTGCGCAAAGGCCTCCCCCAAATCGTTCCTGGAATTATTTTCACGCTGTATTATTACATAAAAATATTACAATATAAACGTAATAAGTATATATTTTTTTTGTATCAGGCTGGAACATTCGCTGCGTCGGTACTAGCAACACTTCGATTGTGATCGCCGCGGACGACTCGCTCGTCGCCTGGGGCGTGTCGCCAACCTACGGGGAACTGGTCTGTATTTGCCTTTATTTATTATTATCACTATCTTTTGCCGATTTCCGACCATGCGGGCGAGACCGCAGGCGAAAGCTAGTATTTAATGAAAAGTAAAGCTTTTTTAACCCAAATTATCAGCAGACAGTAGGTTATTACCGGCCACAGGCTTCCAATCGCTATTGAACTCGAATAGTTACCAGGCCGTTTCTTTTTTAGGGTTCCGTACCCAAAGGGTAAAAACGGAACCCTATTACCTAAGACTTCGCTGTTCGCCCGTACGTCCGTCACCAGGCTGTATCTCAAGAACCGTGGTAGCTAGACAGTTGAAATTTTCACAAATTATGTATTTCTGTTGCCGCTATAACAACAAATACTAAAAACGAAATAAAATAAATATTTAAGGGGGGCTCCCATACAACAAACGTGTTTTTTCGGCGTTTTTGCCTTTTGGTACGGAACCCTTCGTGTGCGAGTCCGACTCGCACTTGGCCAGTAGTTTTAATTTGCGCGAGTCAACGCTTCTGCAGCAAAATGTAAATATGTTTGTTCTGGGGTGTCTAAGTTTTCTCTACAAATCCCCTTCTTATGCTTATTCATTAACCTAGACAAAACATCTGCTGTATTCTTGTCCGTGCGAATATACTCTATATTGAAGTCGTAAGCTGTTAATTTAATAGCCTATTTCTATAGTCGACTAGTCGCCGTGTTGGGAATATGGCCCAAAGATTGTTACCGGCGGTTTATGGTCTGTTCGTAAAGTGAACTTTCTCCCAAACAAATCGTACTTTTAAAGTAAAACCGTTACTAAACGAAATTATAAAGGAGAGCTAATATTAGAAAAAAGTCGTTGTTTTTTGTCAATAAAATTTTAATCTGAATGCAGGGTTTTTTATGACATTATTGATAAAAAACGGAGATTTTTTTCCAATATTGGCTCTTCTGTAAAATTGAATAATTTCGTTTAGTAACGGTTTTACTTTAAGAGCGTTTACGACGTACGGCCTTTCATACAAACTTTCAAGCCCTTATTTTTTCGAAATTAATGAACCGATTTTAATGAAACTTCATACGCATTAGCTGGATACAAAGGTCTAAAAAGTTAGCAGAGAACATTTTCGAAATGTTTTATTTAAAAAAAGATAATTGGAAATCTCTGTTTCTATGGAAAATTTAAAATCGGTCTAATTTGGCTGTAACACTATTTTTCGAAAATGTTTTCTATTAACTTTTTAGACCTTTGTATCCTGCTTATGCGTATGAAGTTTCATTAAAATCGGTTCATTAATTTCGAAAAATAACGGCTTGAAAGTTTGTATGAAATGCCGTACGGCGTAAATGCTCTTAAAGGTGCGAAATATTGGTGAAATTTGTCCATTGCAAATATGATCGCGAGAGCTTCTTTATGAATCTGACTGTAGTGTTGCTCGGTGGAGGTAAGCGCGCGCGACGCGTAAGCCACCACTCGCTCGCCGTCGGCCCCGCCGCCGGGCGCGCGCTGCGCCAGCACTGCGCCGAGCCCCCGCGAGCTCGCGTCGCATGTTACTATGCTCTCTAACGACATATCGAAATGTGTCAAAACTTCTGCACTACACAGCAGCTTTTTTATTGCATTAAAAACCTTTGTACGTGACATTGTCCATTTCCAGTGTGTTCCCTTTTTGAGCAAGTCATAAAGTTATGAGTGTTTAAATTTTTTACAAATTTCCCATAAAAATTTCCCATGCCCAAAAACGATTTTAATTCCAATATATTAACTGAATGAGGCATTTCTATTATTGGTTTTAACTTTTTCGAATTTACCCGAACTGCCTTTTTATTTATTATGAAACCGTTCGAATACGAAATACTTGTTCTACACTTTTTAAATGTGAATCCAGCTATTTACTTTTTATTAAAATATCATCATAAAATATTACTACATCAGGAACATTTTTAAAGAGATTTGTCATTAATTTTTAAAAAATTCCAAGACTGGAGGAGAGACCATACACTAATCGGTTGTACTTTAACAATCCTCTATGTGTATTCATAACAGTATAGTTCCTAGACATTTAATTTAAAACTAATTGATTATATGCTTGGTAAAATAATAATTATTATTATTATCCATTTATTTCAGGCGTCAAGGCCCATATAAAACACATAAAATACGATATGAATATAACTTAAAAATACATACAACATTATAATTACACAAAAAAAAATTAACAAACTAAAGCACACGAAATGTCTGCATCGTGTTTCACTGACTAATGTCATGTAGCCGGCCACGAAACCGGCGGTACACAACACCTTTCGGCCAGAACTCTTCTTTGAAGAACTTCTCGAGATGATGTGTCGAAACGCGTACCACGAACGACTTGAAGTTCGTGTTGTGACGCGACTCCAACTTCTCGACCCTCAAAGTCCAGTTGGTCTTCACACGCATGTACTCCACGATCTCCTCAACCTTTATGGAGTGGTGCAGTCTGAACACGTACAGCTGCGTCGTTGGGAATATAATGATTACCACTCAAGCCACTAAATAAATCTTCTACCTTTGGAACCGGGTACCTATCAACCAACAAAGCTTTGTTAAGTGTCACCTTATAATCCGCACACAGTCGTATTCCGCCGTCCGCCTTCCTCGCTATGACCAACGGCGTGACCCAGTCGGACCGGTCAACGGACTCGACAACGCCGCCACGCAACATTGCGTCTAACTCCACATCCACTCGCAGGAACAGCGCGTGCGGCACCGGGCGCATGCGGCTTTAAATCTATTGCGCTCCGAGCCGCACGTACAGCTGGACCTCTTCCCCAGTATACTTGCCCAATTTGCCGTCAAATAGTTTCTCATGCCTGGAAATAACATCATTTAGCAAGTTATTTTTACTTGTTACTATATTATGATTTTTTTGTACAATTACTTAGATTAGGTATTTCTATACACCATTCCGACAGCCACTGGCGCCGATTCTGTTGTTGTTCACAAACTAAACTAAATTTAAGTTCATGCATTTTTTTCTTTCTATTTCATTAAGAAAAGGACAGAAGATAAATATTAGTTTAGTCCTGTCAAATTAGTCGGCGCCTGACGTAAATTGACGTATTTTTAATAAGCAATTTTTTAATCTCGTCTAAATTGTCTATGGAGTATCTTAATTTGACAGTACTAAACTAATATTTATCTTCTGTCCTTTTCTTAATGAAATAGAAAGAAAAAGATGCCTGAACTTAAATTTAGTTTAGTTTGTGAACAACAGAATCGGCGCCATTGTCTCCCTAATAAACTAGTACTACCCTTATTTATTACATATGAATCTAACATATACATATCCGCATATCTGGAGAACTAGATAAACACCAACCCCCTGAGCAAGCAGGCTTCCGGCCAGGCCTTTCTACGACAGATCATCTGCATACAGTCAATCAACTTATAGAAAAACACCAGGAATATAAAATCCCGTTATACCTCGCTTTTGTTGATTATTCCAAAGCTTTCGACAGCATTTCACACACATCCATATTTGACGCCTTAAGCAACCAAAACATTGATCCCACCTATATAAATCTGTTACGCAATATTTACAAAAATAGTACAGCCGCAATAAAACTTGAAACCACCGGTCCAAAATTTAAAATAGAGAAAGGAGTCAAACAGGGCGACCCGCTATCTCCTAAACTGTTCACTAGTACCCTCGAAGAAATCTTCAGGAAGCTGGCAGCCGAATGGAGGGAGAGAGGCATTGTCCTTGGCGAAGCGAGACTGACAAATCTACGTTTCGCCGACGACATTGTTCTCTTTTCATCCACAGCCACTGAACTTGAACGCATGCTCCAAGAACTCAGCAATGCAAGCCTTGAGGTTGGACTGAAGATGAATATGTCGAAGACCAAAGTTATGTGCAACGAAACACCTAGAAGCATAAAAGTAGACGGTGAGATAATACAACATGTCCAGGAATACCTCTACTTGGGTCAAGTAGTCTCTTTCCAGGCGAGGCAAGATAAAGAAATCTCAAGACGAACGGAAAACGCCTGGAAGAGCTACTGGTCCTTGAAGGAACTATTGAAGGGTGAGCTGCCTATGGCACTGAAACGCAGGCTCATGGACATGTGTATTCTTCCCGTCTTAACCTATGGTGCACAAACTTGGTCTTTGACTAACATCCAGAAGTCCAAACTCAAGGTCTGCCAACGAGCAATGGAGCGCAGTATACTAGGTGTTAAGTTAACGGATCATGTTCGAAACACAATACTGCGCTCCAAAACAAAGATAGCTGACGTGGCTCAAAAGGCTGCTCAGCTTAAGTGGGACTGGGCAGGACATGTCTGCCGCATGCCGGACAAGCTGTGGGCCCAAATAGCGCAGAATTGGTGTCCTGACACAGCGAGGCGGGGTCGTGGCAGACCACGTAGGAGATGGCGGGACGAGCTGGATCGGTTCCACCAAGACTGGAAGGAGGACGCGCGGGCTCGCGAGAGATGGAAGGAGTGGAGGGAGGCCTTTGCCCAGGAGTGGGACAGCGCAGGCTAATTAAAAAAAAAAAAAAAAAAAAAAATAATCTAACCTTCTCACTTTGTTTTTATACTCGACCTTTGTCTCCACATGCCCATCGGATAAACAGCTGAGCCATCGTAAAATTTTTAACTTTAATTTGCATGTTTCCAGAGGTAAATCTTTAAACAATTTAGTGTATGTTGAATGGCGTTATCTTGCATACGTTGCAAGATAACGCCGACCCCGTATCGACTTCCATTTTTAATTAAGTGTTTATTATTTACATTAACTGTCATACACACCGGTCTATACTTCGCTAAAGACATCTGGTACATTGCCTCCTCGTCATCGCCCGACGCTTCCCGTTCCTCCCCGGAGCTGTTACCCGCTGCAGGTTCGCGTAGCCGGTGCGCTGCACCGGCAGCGTCGCTGGCCGCGTCAGCGGCGCTTCCTCGGTCGCGTGTACCGCGTGCCGCCGCTGCCGCGCCCCTGCGTCGCTTCCCGCCGTCCTCCCCCGCGCTGTGGCCGCTCGGACCGAGCGCGCGACCTCTGTGTGTCGTTGGAGTTTGAATTAGCCGACGTCCTACGGCGTTCGTATTCTTTCTTCATGCATATACTCTTCGAAAATGGCCTATTTTTCCACAATAACTGCATTCAAAATCTTTGTACCTGCAGTTTTGCGGGCTATGTCCATTGCCACCGTACGCTGAACAATTTCTGATTCCTAACTTGTGCATCTTCTCGCTAAGTTCCCGGTCCGGAACTTGTTCCCGCGAGCCCTCGACAGCTCCGGCGTCCCGCTCGGCTGCCTCCAGGGTATTGGCTAACTGTAGCGCTTTGTTGTAGTCTAGATCATTTTCTGCGAATAACCTCTGCCGAATAAAATCGCTCCGCAGACCGCACACAAACTGATCCCGTAGGTTTTCTTCCAAGTTTGTTTTAAACTCACAGTACCTAGCCATCTTTTTCAAGTCCGCCACGTAGTCCGCTATCAGTTCGCTTGCCACTTGCCGTCTTTGTCGAAATCTGTATGTCTCTGCCAAGATTGACGGTGTCGGTTGCAGATGTACACGCAGTAGATCCACCGCGGCTGTATATTATGATAAGTTTCATGGCTTCTTAGGGCTCGCTAATGTAGACAACAATTCGTAAGAAGAGCCACTTTACGAGCAAGTGTGTTGAAAAAAAATACTAAATGTGTATTTTAGTGGCTTCCAGTTTTTTTTAATTTTTACATATGTAAGTGTTATGTTATTTACTCATTTTCTGATTAGGGAAATAGAAACGATAATTCTATTACTGAACACGCTTGATTACGTCATTGTTTCCTAAGAGGGCGCATGTTAGTTTTAATATGGATTTTATTGTACATTCTTCTCAATACCAAACTACCTTTTGTAAGGGGCAGCTAGAATCAATTCTATTTTCTGGTAAACTTTGACTTTCAAAACTGCCTTTTAATGATCAACTTGGAAAAAAAAAATGTAACTTTAATATTAAACTCAAGAAAAGTAGGTACTGGTTTAATGAGCTAAAGATTATTTTAACGCGTGGCCACAAGGGGAACTAACACCGCCATCTAGTTTTTTAATACATTTGAATACATTTTTCAAGGATATCACAAAAGAATTTCACGAACTTTTACCAAAAAGCGCCCCCCCTGTCAACGTCATAGAGCACCAAAAGGTTCTTCTCACGAGCTCTAATATGTATACACCCAATGATATTATAAGTGTATCATTGTATACATCTAACAAAATTCCAAGGCGACTTTCTCGCGAAATAACGACTGTAGCCTTGTACCAATTGTTTTGTTGTACACTTGCAGGGCACAGGTGACATCAACAAGTCGTCGGCCCGGCCCAAGGAGGTGACGCGCATGGACGGCCTCAACATCACGCAGGTCACCATGGGCTACTCGCACACTCTGCTGCTGTGCGACGACACTGGCGAGGAGGTGAAGGCCAAGCTGGCCTCTCTGCCCACCTTCAACCCATAGGCTGCCCGCTCAACAACCGTAGCCAACCCGCTACTATCACACGTAAAACCCCACGCTAAGAGACGACATTTTTCAGCTTATCGACACAATATATTTCTACATGTTCATGTTGCTACAACAATTGTACAACATCATGGGGTCTTTTGTGCGTCGTCGACGCAACTTCTGTACATTTTTTTTTACCATATTACCATAGATAAGCATTTTTTAATTCAAGTATTTACACTAAGAAACCGCGCTGTATTAAAACGAATTTATATTAAGAATGTCGCCTCTTAGTTCTTTAGGCGCAGTTTATTGAGCTTGAGATGATCTTTTAAAAAAAAATTGCTATTTTCAGCACCCTTTAAACATACAGACTTATATTCATCATCTGCCTACCCTTTTCCCATGTTTTTACCCTTTCCCTATGTTCCAGTCTAACCGGATGCAGCTGAATACCATATTTTACATGGAGCGACTGCCTATCTGACCTCCACAACTCAGTTACTGGGTAATACTTGGTTTTAATTTAAATGTATAAGAAAGTCAAGAGCAGTCTAATAATATTGTGCGACGCAATATAAAGAGACTGTGACACTGTCTCAGCAGTTATCTGAGAAACCTAGAAACAGAAGAACATTCACTTTGTTTTTGAAAGAAAGTCAGGAGTACTGAACAGTCTAATAATATTGTGCGATCACTAAACTACGTAATAAGAAGACAGAATTTCTTGTTTTTCTAGGACTGTGGCTGTTATGTTAAGTCTTTGATATAGAGTCTGCACATATTCGAGTGCAATGACATTACGACGAAATTAATCAGCCTATAGATTTTCACGGGACTTTTTCAAAAAACTTTCTAATAAAGTTGCATTTCAATAGCGCGCGTCAATCTATTACCATTTGTCTTCTGTTATTTTTTTTAATTATATGTATTATTAGCACTAACTACATATTTAATTATATGTATTATTAGCACTAACTACATATTTACAATACTGTTCATATTTTTAGAGTCTATGCTCACGCGCCCTCATGATTTGCAACTACTGTAGATGACAAGATTACGATTAGTCGTAATAGACGATTGTTGAATTACAACCGTCGCGCGTCGTGATTGTTTCACTCGTAAAAAGTCCTCTGAATATCCATCAAATATAAACTTCACCTAAGATTTTTGAATTATTACTATACGAAGATTTATTTTTAATTTGTGTATGGAAGGAGGACCTCGGGTCCCTCTGGTTGAACACAGGAGATGTATCGCAAGCTCAATAAACTATAGCTAGCACTATTTCACAATAGCAGGCCTATTGCAGTTACTACTTAACGTATATTTTTAATGATTATTGTCCAGTAGGTAACACGATTTTTTACGGGAACACCCAAATATTCCGAAATATTTTATTCCGAATTTCGAAGTTCCGATTTTCAAAAGTCCGAATTTCATAATACCTAAGAATTATAATGTCTATTATTAAAAACCACGAAATTTATTTTACCGAAAGTCATAAATGCGATTTGTTTGTTTTCCGATTTTCATATGTTCGAAGAATCAAATGCTCGATGGGTTCTCGGTCCGAAAAACGACATTCCGATTTTCAATTTTCCGAATAACCTGCTAAAATTAGGATTCTGATTCAATTAGTATAATATTCAGTTACGTATATAAATTCAAAATCTTTATGTAACGTTTAATGTAACTTCTTATTCTTAACGATTTTAGGATGAACTTGTTTCGCCTAGGCCAAACGAGTTCTCCCTACACGCGATAGGACAAACCCTTCGGGTGACATCGGTTGCATGGTTGCGGTCGGTCGATAGGCGACATAGGATGCAAGAGCGAGCGAAGGGCACCCCGAGGTTCGGTTTGGTTAGGTTACTTTAAACCCTTTACCCAGAAATAGGGGCCCCGCGAAGCGGCGCTCCGTCGACATAGGATGCAAGAGCGAGCGAAGGGCACCCCGAGGTTCGGTTTGGTTAGGTTACTTTAAACCAAAATAAAAAATATGTGTTTATTTGTCTTGCTATTCAGTTTTACAAGGCGTTTGTATTTCGGAATTCTAATTAATCGGTATTTTAATAATCGGAATTCGTATTTTTGATGTTCGGAATTATCATTAAGGGGGAAGCTCTAAGGTGGCCCGCGAAATTCAAATTTTCTTACGTTTTTTGCAATTTGCTCGTCAGTATTAAGTTGTACGTTGATTAAGATATGATTCGCGGTCGTAACAAATATGTATTTACAGAATTATAATCATTAAAGTCATCAACACAACTCTCCAAGACCATGTAATCCCCAAATGTCAAGATTTCATGAAATAGTCATTCTTGGGGATTACATGGTCTTAGAGAGTTGTGTTGATGACTTTAATGATTATAATTCTGTAAATACATATTTGTTACGGCCGCGAATCATATTTTAATCAACGTAGGTACAACTTAATACTGACCAGCAAATTGCAAAAAACGTAAGAAAATTTGAATTTCGTGGGCTACCCTGGCGCTTTCGCCTTAAGTCGGACTTTTTGTTCTTCGGTCTATTGAAATTCGGTATTTTGAGAATAGTAATTATAAACGTTAGGAATATTGAAATTTCGGAATTATAAAAATAGCATGAATGATAATTCGGAGTTGTTATATTAGGAATTTTAAACCATTCGGAATTATAAAAATCGTTATTTTGACATTCGTATTTGTGACTTTCGGAATAAAGTTTTTCGTATTTTCGTAGTGTACCCATTTTTTACTCTTTAAGATTCTTTGTTTATAATTTTGTATTGGTGTAAGTTACGGAAACTCTTCTACTTTGGTTACCAGATACAGTGACTACTCACTTTTTTTAATGTAGGCTGTTGTGATGGGTTCTTGTAAGGTAATTTTGGTCAACTTCCTCTTGTCTAATAACGTTGAAACTGAAATACTCATTCCGTTGCAATGTCAGAACATTAATTTATTTGAAAGAGACAATCAAGATCATCTCCGCGCAAGCTTTTAACGGTTACTGATATTGTTATCGATCATGTCAGTCGAATGCTGGACTGGCTGGCAAGGCTGCGTCTAATCGTGGGTTAGGTAAAAACGCACGTCACAAATCTTTAGATTTCCCCTAGGAATTTACGCTGAATGTTAGGCTAACTCTCAAGAAAAAATTTGCTGCTAAGATTTGGTGCAGGTAGTGGGTTCAAACCTAATTTCCCCGGCCTATATTGCTATTGGACAAACCGTGGATTATTTGAACCTTTCTATCGCTGCCGTGCAGCGAAAACATCAGTTTTTCAATTTACAAAACACAATTCATTGAATCTGGTCATTGAAGTATAAGTGCCGAGTATCCATCGAATTATTTTTTTTGATTGTAAAGTAAGTTTTTTTTAAATATTTCTATACAATAATAATAACAATTAGGAAATCCGATTTATTTTCAATCGATTTTTATATATAAGGTTTAAAACATTAAAGTAGATTTTTAGAAAAAGTAATAATAATAAATTATTATGTGTATAGATGACGAACCTGTACGAATTTCGTGGGACATACAACAAATGTTGAGCTTGTTAGTTTATACACGGCGGGAATACATTGCTACAGGAGACCAGACGGCAAAGATTTCGAACATATAATGGGGCTGCCACATTATTCAGGTCCACCTGTCTTGGGCCGATCACCCGCAGTCCCCATTAAAATCACGTACGATCTTACTACCTATCGGTCACCTTTCCGCCATCCAATTTATTCCTACCATTATTACCTGTTACATTGTTCCCTGACAAAGTATGGTTATAAGACCGACAGTATTGTGACATCAGAAGGGCAATTCTCGTAATTTTAAGAACGTTCACAGTCTGGTCTCAGTCTCAATCTGTCAAAAATATCTCTAATTTCCCTACATTTTGACAAGTTTCTGACATTTGTTTGTCGCTGAGATGAGACTGCGACTACATTTTGAACGTTTTAAATTACGAGAATTGGCCTTCAGGTCACAAATTCATAGACACACATCAATTTGTCATGTTCAGGGAACTTAAAAGCTGATTACGATTTGATTAGTTCATATAATAAAAATAACATGTCTGCATTACTTCCAAAGAAGGTTCAGTGTGTGTTGCTCACTTGACCCGTTAATGGGGCGTCTGCACGACGTACACGTGAACCAAGCCTTAGCGCCACTACTGTTACTCATCAAATTGTAAAAAAATTCAATTTAATTACACTGTGTTTGACAATAGAAACTTTGCATGGAATAGTTTTAACTGTCCCGCGAAATTTGTAACGGTGTCTGAGAAAGTGTATCTTGTATTAACGTTCTACACATCTTCTAGAAATAAGTGTATTTTTATCTAAACATGAGCCTCTAGCAAGTCACTGGGAGGGAGAATACTAAATGTTGTTAACCGAATTAGTTTTCTAAGATATATAGCGGTCTCCAGGTAAATACATAATTGTAGTGGTCCATTGTTGTCGTCGCTGCAAACGGACTTCACGTACGATAGACCGCCCCCCTCGCCACGCGCGTCGCGACTAGCCTCCACTTTCTCAGGCCTACCGCGGCAAGCGCCCACCTCACTTCGATCATTCTAGTATACGATTAAGATATAACTACTAAATAATTTGTATGGAGACACAATTAAAGAACACCTCGATTGCGAGATTTTCTACTTTATGATTCTTTAGGGTAAGCATAGCTGTAACTGATCGTACTTATTTAATGTTTGTAAGTCTAGGTGTATGTTCACATTCCCTCTGCCGGGCCCCATTTCGTTGGACCCTTATTTCCACGTTACTGTTCCGGGCCACAGGTGACTATAGACTGAATTTTACTCAAACTCTAGTTTAACGAACAATTGATTATAATAAAACATAGCTTGGAGTCACACTTAAATCAAATGTAACAGGATACACTGATATTGAACGTGCGTGTCTATCCAACTACCAGATCATTAATGCTTCGTGATCAGAGTGTATAAGGTGCAACTAGGTTGTGGTCCATGGGTGTCGACCAGCCTCAAAACAATTGATACCGACCATCATCGATCGGATTGGACAGTTAGAAACCCAAACCATCAATCCACATCAAATAACAAACAGTTAAGTACTACTACTCCGGCTGCTGGTTACACCCAAATTGTTTATCAAGAAGTGCAGATTTAACTGTCCTAGTCTATCTCTTACAATTGTTTTAAGTAATTATAGTACCTTTGCTCATTCATCCCCCACTTTTTCCTATAGCTTTTAAGATTGTACGAAAATTATGTATTCAGAGGAATAACAATCTCATTTCCTGTCAGGACTAACGGGTACAAAGTATTTGTCATAATATACCTTGCCAACTGTAACATTTGATAAATAAACTTTTTTCAATGTATGGTTCTTGGATTTTTTTAAATTTGTTCCTGACTTTCAGTCTATCAAAAAGTACTCTGTGTTCCTGACTGACTAAAATATTGACCTCAGCAAGACGTTGTATCATCTCGAACTTGTAACTTGTCTACTCCATCACCAGAATGAGAGGTCGGCGTGCTCAGCGTGAAGTACAGTTCTTCCCATAGAATAAGTATGTACTATAGATGTCCGTGACTACCGCCGCCCCACCAACGACGCCAATCGCTGTAAAGGTGGTCTGGCGGTAGTCACGCTCTCTTCTACAAGACCACCATAAGCGCCGAAAAAGGGGGCCATGCTACAGCTATTCTAAGGCTCAACTCACACCAAATGAGCGTGGAAGCGCAGCGAAGCGGAGCGCAGTTTCAGCGTCATATGAATTTTAACTTTATTTTCATTACTATAATACTTATTATGGCAACCGCTCGGTAGAGAAGGTTATTCGCCGGAATTCCCGCGGCGCCCGGGCATCCGCGCGACTCGTTAGGGTTTCTCAAGCGATAATAAGTATTATAGTAATGAAAATAAAGTTAAAATTCATATGACACTGAGAAACTGCGCTGCGCTTCGACGCTCTTTTGGTACGAGTTGAGCCTAAGTATACAAATAAACCTAACCTAACCACCTAAAAGGGTACTAATTGCCCTTATAAGTGGTTAGCATAAACGTACAAAAAACAGCATTTGTATTTACCGAGAAATCAACGACGATATCTTCCGCGCGCTCTTTCAGCGGGACCACGACTTTGTATGACTGTTGATTCGAAGTTTGAGGAGCTTGTCGCTGTCCTCAAACCTACATAGAAAAAATTAGTACCCTGCAAAATTCAAAATGAGAGTACTCCAGTAGTTTACGAGATATACCATGCCATTGGTGGTGGGGTGGCGGTAGTTACGGTGTTAAAGGTAATCTGACCCAGTTTGAATTGCGTACAAAAACCAAACTAGATTTAACTCTAGTCAACGAACCGTGTATCGTTGGTAGGTATAACGAATTCAAGCGCGGTCCACTAACTTTGGGGGATGAAGAAAGAAGTGGTCGCCCTTCGATGGCTGTCTAGCAGTGAAAATTTTAATCCAAGACTAGGCGAGTTACGTATCAAGACATTCAGCACATACTGCAGGTTGGATCGGGAAGCCCTCACGAAATACACAAACCAAAGAAGCAGGCTCGTCTCGGCGTGTTTACGACATACATCGTTACAGGTGATGAGTCTTGGATTTATCAATACGATCCAGAAACGAAGCGCCAGTCGACGGTTTGGGTCTTTCAAAACGAATCAACGCCTACCAAAGGTGTCGCACACTTTAAGTGTCCTGTAAAAAAGTCCTGTTCGAGTGATCACTGGTACGTACTAAGTCGAGATTATAGCCCTGAGAATAAATAGGTCTTAAGTTTATTGAAGCCATTAGTAATCTTAGTTTTGTTGAAGTATACAGTGGTACCGACCCAGAACTAGTCCAATTCGTTTCATGACCTAGGTATTTAAACTCTTCTACGATTTTTGTTTCCCGACTGTGAGGAAAAAGATCTATAATCGTAAACCCCCCCCGAGATGGATATCTAAAGGTATCAGAAGATGTAGTAAACGAAAAAGAGAAATGCTATGGCAGTATAGGCTATCACGTAATATTGAAAATAAACAGTTACTTATGCAATACTCAAAACGATTTAAAAAAGTGATACACTTGACACAAATATCTTAGAACAGTCATGTAATTTTATTAATAGTGCTGAGAATAAAACGTGGAAAATAATAAATAGGTGTAAATCAAACTTCCCCTCCGAATCCGTAAAAAAAATACTCAATGGTGATAAACTAATAAGTGACCCTAAAGAAATGGCTACGGCATTCAACGATTACTTTATAGACTCAATTAATCCTGATAATAATTATAATACTAAATAATAAGCTGGCAACACCAATGTCAACGAGTCGTCATTTTTAACCATTTTCCGAAATTAATTTATAAAAGCAGTTTTGAGAGTTATTTTAAAATACCACAGCCATAGCCCAAATACCTTAAATATACATACCAAAATAGTAAGTAGGTACTTACAATGACCATTATTTGATAAATTTTAAGGCTGGCCGCATACGCTCGGTTTCCTGATTCGGTTTAATCAAATCAAATCAAATCACTTTTATTTTTCCGTTAGGTTTAGGTTAGGTTTGCGGATCAGGAATTCAGATTCGGAAAGCTGAATACTTCCATTTACATACAAAATGTTCAACAAGGCGCACACGTCCTTACTATTTCCGAACGGAAAAAAACCCCACGTTCGTTTCGGAATTCATTCTAATACAAAAAAACGGATGTTTGCGCTAGGCACACGGAATTCCGAATCTGAATTCCTGATCCGGAAACCGAATCAGGAAACCGAGCGTATGCGCCCAGCCTTAATCAAAAATTGCCGAACCGGAGGAGGTGACATTTGTCATGTCACCTCCGATAAAAACGAAGAAGGACACAAAATAGAAAATACGAAAATGTTGACAAGATCTGCCGCCGCTAGACGTGCACGCCTACCACCTCGGGACTCTTCGCTCAGCTCCGCCTCGCCGCCGCCGGTATCCAGCCCCACTGTGAGCGCTGTGACGACACCGGCCGCGGCAGTTGCGTCGAGCTCGAGCGACGAGTATTTCTCTCCGCCGACGTCGCCAACACCTGTACGTCGGCAGGGGAGAGGCCGGCCACCGAGGAGCTTGGGACTTAGGGGCCATCCGGCCCCGAGTCGGGTCCCCGCTACCGGTGGTTGTGTGCAGCGCATGAGATGGACTCAGTCTATGAACGAGAACGTCATGCGCGCATATTACGGGTCTACAGAGGGGGGAATTAACCTCACTGCGTACCGCGATAGGATGCTGTCTCTGTTCCAGGAACTGGAACCAACCGTCAACGTTTCGGCCCAACGACTATCGGATCAGGTGCGGGTCATCCAACGCAATCACAGGTTGGACGATATCGCACTTGATAGGCTGCGCTCAGAGGTACTGAGCAACCATATCGTCTCGACTTCGGCACAAGCGTCAATTATTGATGCCATCCCGCCGCGGTCCAATCATGTTGAAGAAGACGATGATAGGGTTGACACAGTAATCAGGATGCATTAAGCGAGTATAGATCCACTCCAACCGAACTTAGACCCCGATTACCAAGGTTACCCATGCACAAAAAAAATAGGGCGCTGGTGTGTGCCTTGGACTCGCAGCTCAAGAATTTCTTCGAGAGCAGCGAGGATCTCGTTGATACACATTCGATCCTGTACTGTGCGGCTGTGGCGGCATGTCGTTTAGCTAACGTCAAATTCCCAAGCTGTGACGGAGCTATTCGACCAAAACCAGCCGTACCAGCCTGGCAGTGCAGGATCGAACGTCGTATCGATAGGGCCAGGGTACTCATCGGCAAACTATACTGCTTCAGGGAGGGCAATACGTGTGATCCGCTTTGTAAGGCGGGCATTCTCGGGGACTGGAATCAGCCCACGAGAATACATGTCCCGTGTCACAGAGCGCATCGACTTCCTGAAGCAGAAAGTTTTTGCATGGGCGAGCCGAATTTGGCGGTATAAGCGGCGGGTTGATCGATACACCCAGAATCGCATGTTCCAGAGCGATGAAAGGTGGGTGTATAGAGCTTGGGAGCGACCTGAACAAAATGTGACAGATGTATGCCACCCGGATGATGCCACCACAAGTGCATTCTGGTGCAGCATCTGGTCGGTGCCCGTCTGTCACACTGAGGCTGACTGGATGCAGGATGTCGAGCGAGTGTGTGAGTCTGTACCAGAAATGGAAACAGTGCTAATTACGCCAACAGACGTTGCCAGAGCGGTCCGTCCGTTACCGAATTGGAAATCACCAGGACCGGACGGACTGCACAATTTTTGGCTGAAATGGCTAATTAATTCACACACTTGCCTGGCATCTCAGTTCCAGTCATCCTTAGAGTCTGGGTCGCTACCGCAGTTTCTAACAACAGGCGTTACCCACCTGCTCTATAAATCAGGTAGCCCCGCGGAACCCAAGAATTATAGACCCACGTGTTTGTCGACGGTTTATAAACTTCTTACATCCATTTTGAGAGCGAAAGTTAATACAAACATTGAGAGTAACTCGATTATGTCTGCCTCTCAAAATGGATGTAGGAATGGGTCCCGCGGTACTAAGGAGCTACTCCTCTACATGGCCATTAGCCAACAGGTTCGTCGATCCCGCAAGGATCTGTCGACATGTTGGATAGATTACAAGAAGGCCTACGACTCGGTGCCACATTCGTGGCTCATGAGGGTGCTGGAGTTGTACAAGATAGATGCAACTCTACGCACCTTCCTTGAGTCATGTATGGGGCAATGGAAGACGGTCCTTCGTTATCCAGGATGTCGACAGATCCAGGGGAATGATGAGCCTGTATGGATTAAACGGGGAATATTTCAGGGCGACAGTTTGAGTCCACTTTGGTTTTGCTTAGCCCTGAATCCTCTAAGTACACTACTGGAGGATTCAGGTCTAGATTATCGGTTGAAGAGAGGTGGTCAGGTCATATCTCACCTCCTTTACATGGATGATTTAAAACTCTTTGCCCCCAACAAATTGCGTCTGATGGAGCTACTGAAGGTAACTGAAACTTTCAGTATCGCCATCAGGATGGAATTTGGTGTGGACAAATGTGCAGTCATGCATGTAAAGCGAGGGGAGATTATGGAATCAGAGGGAATTCAACTCTCCGATTCCATAAGCCTCAGATCGCTCTCCTCATCCGAAAGCTATAAGTATTTGGGTATGTCGGAAGCGTTAGGCATCAACGATGCTGACATGAAGCAATCGTTGACGGAGCGCTTCTTTTGTCGCCTGAAGAAGGTATTTAGTCTTCTTTCAGACGGAAATAAGGTGCGCGCCTTCAATGGTTGGGTCATGCCGGTTTTGATGTACTCTTTCGGCATACTCAAATGGACTCAGACCGAACTCGATGCCCTGGATAGAAGAGTCCGTACACTACTGACCGCAAACCGGATGCATCACCCACGATCATCGGTGATGAGACTGTATATCCCGCGGAAGTGCGGGGGTCGAGGCTTTTTAAATGCGAAGACCCTCCACAACCGCGAGGTGTGCAGTCTCAGGGAATATTTCTTAAAAGCCGAAGTGGGTATGCACCGTGATGTGGTCGCAGTGGACAAGGGGCTCACCCCGCTCTCCATGGCGAAAGAGAACTGGCGCAAACCTGTAGTACTTTCTACAGATGACCGCAAGAAGGTATGGCAAAGCAAGGAGCTTCACGGGCGCTTCTATCGGTCTCTTCATGAACCCGGTGTAGACTTCTTAGCGTCCGTATCCTGGCTACGTTTTGGTGACCTTTTCGGGGAAACTGAAGGTTTTGTCTGTGCAATTATGGACGAAGTTATTGTTAATAAAATACTAGTAGACAGTTTAATTATATTTTATTGAGAGCACAAACATAGTTTTACAGCCTAGGCGAGTCTACAATGCCTCGAGTCCACAGAGCCTAAATATCTAGTTCCATGAACCACAGATTAACTAATTATTACAACACAGAACATCCTCTCTGTTTCATCAAATAACTTTATGTAGATACAATCTTGTATACCTTATTATCTACATAATTTTAAGTCTTATAACTCATCAGTCATAACATAATATTAGATAGGAATTTCTTATAAATAGTTTTTAACCTTAAACCATGTCATACTTATACAATGGGTAGATAAGAGTTAACAATTTTTGAACCTGTAAAGTAATTTATTATTTATTTATTTTAAACAATAAACATTTAATGCAGAGAGTAGTCATTGAACCTTACTGGTAAACATCTTGATCTAATAGGTCTGGTGTTATGACTTTGGGTTGAGTCTGGCTCAGCTGTATCATAATTAACATTTGGATTTGAAATTACATTATTGTCAAGAATGAGTTCACAGCCATAATTAGTATTATCATACATAACAGTTTTATTTATATCATAGTTATTTTCAAAATTATCTAACACAACAGTTTTCTTCTTTTCTTTATCTTTATTTGTAGTATCCACATTTTCTTTTAGTACCCCTTTATATGGTTTTATATGTGTTAAGTCTCGTCTATAAGTCACCCCATCTACATTCACTTTATATGACCTTTCATTAACTTTTTCTACAACAAATCCTAATTTCCATGTGTTGGTGTTTTCGGGGCTTATTTGCACCGCCACATTCTGACCGATATTTAAAGAGAAGGGTTTTTTGCATTTTTTATCATAGTAGTATTTACTTTTGTCTCTTTTAGCTTTAATTCTTTTTGGGATGTCAGTCATCAACACTGGAATGAGTTGCTCTGATATACTTGGCATTAGAGACCTAGTTTTCCTAGATAGAAATTTTTGTACAGGACTATATTCATCTCCGCCACTTGGTACATTTCTCTGGTGTAGCAGTGATATCCAAAAATCTTCACCGGCTTCACATGATTTAAGAATAAGTTTCTTTGCAGATTTTACTGTAGCTTCAGCAATTCCATTAGATTGAGGGTAATGTGGGGAGGAAGTTACATGGATAAAATCCCATTCTTCAGTAAACATAGCAAACTCTCTGTTAACAAAATTAGTAGCTCCATCCGTACATACTCTTTGTGGTATACCATATCTTGCAAAATTCTTTTTACATATATTAATAACTTCACTAGAAGATAAATTTTTTAGTTTATCAATTTCATAGAAGTTTGAGTAATGGTCAGCAGTTATAAGAAAATTAAGAGACTGTGAATTTAGTTTTACATTGAACACATCCATAGAGATATACTGAAAGGGATACATTGGTATGTCATGAGATAACATTGGAAATCTAGTTTGAGATGGAGAATATTTTGTGCAAATTCTACATTTTTCTACAAAGTTTTTTATATCTTCAGACATGCCTGGCCAAAAAATATTTTGTTTAGCTAATTTAATTGAACTAGCAACGCCATTGTGACTTATATGAATTTTCGACAACATGTAGTTTCTCATGCACCTGGGAATTAAAATCTGATCATTTCTAAAAATCATGTCTTCCTGAATAGACAGATCAGAGGCAAATTTATAGAACCATCTGAGATTTTCAGGCATATCTGAAATATAATCTGGAAATCCATTTACAATGTACTTTTTGAGCTTTTGACACTCTGTATCATTCTCCATTTCTTTTTTTATGCTTTCTATTATTTTGTTTGAGACCTTGAGATATTTTGCTGAAGAATGTTTACTAATAATCTCGAATATTTGTTTAGCATTAGCATTGTTAAAAGAATGAGAGTCATCCTGTATTGGAGTAGGTGTTCTTGAAAGTGCATCTGCTACAAAGTTATTTTTTCCACTTATATACTCTATTTTTAAATCATATCTTTGAAGGATCATTAACATAAGTTGCAATCTTTTTGGAGCTTCAACTAGTGGTTTCTTAAAAATATTTATTAAAGGCTTATGATCCGTTTTTATAATAGTATTAGTATTTGCAGTTATGTATTGACTGAATCTTGAACAAGCGAAAACCACAGCTAACATCTCTTTTTCGATTTGGGCGTATCTTTTTTCCGTACTGGTTAAAGTTCTAGAAGCAAAAGCTACAACCTCATTATTTTGATATAGAGCTGCTCCAAGTCCCATGCTGCTGGCGTCGCATTCTACTGTTAAGGGTTTGCTCATATCATAATACTTAAGGGTTGGTAGACTGGTTAAAGATGAAATAATCTGATCAAATTCTAACTGTTCCTTTTCTGTCCATTGCCATATAGCATTTTTTTTTGTTAATTCTCGTAAAGAAGTGACTTTTAAACTTAAGTTTTTAATAAATTTACTTAGGTATGTTACCATTCCCAGCAGTCTTAATACCTCCTTGGAGTTTGTAGGTATTGCTATATTCTTGATAGCTGTGATTTTCTCCTCATCAACCTTCAGGCCCGCATCAGTCAACACATGGCCATAAAATTTCACTGATTTCTGTAATAAATTTAATTTATCTTTATTAAGCTTGCAATTATTTTCTCGGAGTCTCATTAAAAGGTTTTCTAAGTTAATGTTATGGTTTTTTATTGCATCCTCAGTTGTATCACCTACCCCATATATTAAAATATCATCCGCCATTACTTCAATACCTTTAAGACCATGTAAAGCTGATAATAGCTTTTGTTGGAAGATTTCTGGTGCAGAAGAAATACCAAAGGGGAGCCTTAACCATCTATATCTACCAAATGGTGTCCAAAAGGTAGTCAGTTTACTACTCCTTTCATTAAGCCTAACATGCCAAAATCCTTTTAATGCATCCACTGTGCTAAAAACTTTAGCTTTTCCGAGTTCTGGTAAAACTTCTTCCAGCGTTGTAAATTGAAAATGAGGTCTTTTGAGAGCCTTATTCAAGGGGATAGGGTCTAAGCAGATACGGAACTTTTTACCTTTTCGAACAATTAATATATTACTAACCCAATCTGTATGAGACTCCTCTTTAACAATAATATTATTGTTTACTAACCTGTCCAGTTCTTCTTTAAGAGGAGCTCGGAGTGCCATGGGCACACGACGTGCTGGCTGAATGCGAGTTGGAACATTTTCATCAATTTCCAAATCAACAATTCCTGGTAACTTGCCATATCCTTCAAACACATCTGAGTATTTATTTATAATATTCAGTGCTTCCTTGGCACTTCCACTACCCACTGATACAGCATTACAGTATTTTATTAACCCTAAGGCAACACAAGCAGACTCTGATAATAGAGGTTGATGACTGACATTCACTACATGAAAATTAATAACAAACTTTCTATTATTATAAATACATTTGACATCAGTTACACCTAATGTCTCTATGTTTGTTTCATTAAAGCATTTCAATTTGAGATCAGTAGGATGCAAATGTTTCAGGCAGTCACTTTCACAAAGTTTCTTGTATTGTTTGGCACCTATTACACAAACCTGAGCTCCAGTATCCAACGTACAGAAAACATTCAACCAGGCGTTGTTGAATTTCAAACAGAGTTCCACTTCCTTGTGGCCAGAGTGTTGATTTGTCCTGATTTTAGATACTTTTATATCTAAATATCTATCTATACCTAAATATCTAGTTCCATGAACCACAGATTAACTAATTATTACAACACAGAACAGTTATCTTAACGAATAACTACCGGAGACATATTATGAAGGACGGGACGGTTGATGTGTGTCGGGCATGTCCCCGTCCGGGTGAGTCTATCAGACATATTATCTCTGGTTGTTCTCGTCTGGCTAACGGCGAGTACTTGCACAGGCATAACCAAGTAGCTAGGATTATTCACCAGCAACTTGCTTTGCAATATAAACTTGTAGATTCTGAGGTACCGTACTACAAGTATGTGCCCGACCCAGTGCTTGAAAATGACCATGTCTCATTGTACTGGGATCGGTCTATCATTACTGACAGGACTATTGTTGCCAATAAGCCTGATATAGTGGTGATAGACCGATTAGCGCGCCGCACAATGATTGTCGATGTTACCATTCCACATGACGGGAACCTCGTGAAAGCTGAGAAAGAGAAACAAATTAAATATCTCGACTTAGCACACGAGGTTGTTGACATGTGGAATGTGAGCTCGGCTTTCATTGTGCCGATTGTCGTATCAGCCAATGGACTGATGGCCGAAAGCCTCGATCAACATCTTTCGAGGCTCTCGTTAGGCGGTTGGATCAAGGGCCTGATTCAGAAGGCAGTACTCCTCGATACGGCTCGCATTGTGAGGAGGTTCCTGTCTCTGGAGCCCTAACCACCGGTAGCTTGGACCCTGCTCCCGTTACTGGTGGGCTACTATTTTTTATATTTTTAAATGTTCTTATATTTTTTATATTCTAATATTTAAAAATATAATTGATGTGTTATCTAATGTAATAAAGGAAATAATACTAATAATGCTA
Source organism: Oligia strigilis (assembly GCA_951800025.1). Taxonomy (NCBI): domain Eukaryota; kingdom Metazoa; phylum Arthropoda; class Insecta; order Lepidoptera; family Noctuidae; genus Oligia; species Oligia strigilis. Next base: position 27,507,847 of record OX637540.1, read on the forward strand.
TATCTTGCGTAAATTATTATCCCAAATCTCTATTTATGACGCCCACCGATTCGTTGGAAATATTTAATATTATCAATTCATTAAAGAACACAAATAGCGTGGGTTATGATGGGATAACTACTAAGATTTTAAAATCTGTGTCGCTTATAAATTGCACCTGTTTTGAGTTTTATTATTAATCTATGCATAGTGTTATATCTTTGGAGGATATACTGGTGCCAAAATCAAAGTCCCGAATAACTTGGTATTACATTTAATAATTATAAAAATGTTGTGTACAGATCGCAGGTCGAGGATGGAATGAACGAGAATAGTTGCAAGTACATCGTTCTAAGTAAAAATGTGTAGCGCCTACTATAATATTTGCTACAATAATTTGCATCGTCTCTGTTTCAACACTATGACTATTTTTACAGGCGCACGCCGCAACATACTCCCGGCCGTTGAAAGCCTAGCTTTCAACTGGATAGTTCTTCAGCAGTAGGGAGAGGACATAAACGAGTGAAGGGCCGCCGCACGCAGCCTCGCGTAGTTTTGAGCTCTGCGACTCGGGATACTCCATCAGCTCCAGGGAAGAGTTGTAGAACTCGTCCCAGCCGCCAGTTGAGCGGAGATGTGCCGTCGTCCGTCAGGAGTACCATATCTCCTACTCTGAGTTGACCCTTGCCTTGTCGCCACGTCGTTCTCTGCTGAAGTTCAGACAGATACTCCTTTTGCCATCTCTGCCAGAAGTGTTGTCTCATCCTTTCCAGGCGTTCATAGCGCCGCAGCTTGTGCTCCTTGACTTCTCGCAGGTCCGGTGCCGGCAGAGCGGTCAACGGTCTCCCAATGATGAAGTGTCCTGGCGAGAGGGAAAGGAGGTCGTTAGGACTGGATGAGAGGGGGCACAGGGGACGGCTATTGAGGATAGCCTCCACTTGTGCGAACAAAGTTGAAATTTCCTCAAACGTGAGGTGGCTGTCGCCGATAACCCGTCTTAAAAAGTATTTTGCCGATTTTACCCCGGCTTCCCATATGCCGCCGAAATGAGGAGCGTAAGCAGGAATGAAGCTAAATTTAATTGACTGCTGACTAGCAAAATCAGACAAAGGTTCACTATTATCCTTTAGGAATGCACTTATTTCCTTTGCAGCGGCAACAAAATTTGTTCCATTATCGCTAAATATTTCCGCTGGTTTGCCGCGGCGAGCTATGAAACGCCTGAGTGTCATTATAAATGCATCTTTGGACAGATCGCTAACAGCTTCCAAATGAATGCATTTATAACGCAAACAGACGAAAAGACATAAATAGCACTTAACTACACGACTGCCGCGGCCCCTACGATTTATAATATAAAATGGGCCAGCAAAGTCTAAACCAACGGATATAAAAGGATAGTTAGGTGTTATGCGCTGCGAGGGCAAATTACCCATTTTAGGCTGTAAAGTTGCACCTCGCAATCGTCTGCATCGTACACAGTTATTAACAAGATGCCTGCCATTTACTGGCCATACTGTTTCTCTCACAGTAGCTAACAACAGCTGTGGGCCGGCGTGCATATTTGCTAAGTGTTCTCTAATAAAATATAATTTTGTCAATCTGTGCGATGCATGAAGCAATATAGGGTGTTTTCTTTCGAAAGAATGTGCTGACGCATCAATTCTTCCGCCTACGCGAATTAATTTCCGTTTATCTAAGAACGGCGACAACGATAATATTTTACTGTTATTATTTAAAGATCTACCTTTCACTAATGCGTCGTATTCTATCGGAAACGCCTGACCTTGAGCGATAACACAAAGCGTGTAGAATGAGTCACCTAGCTCATTAACAGACAATACGCCCGTACGTTTTTTATGCTTGTTTTTAATATTAAAAATGAATCGACGCACATAATTATGCAAGCGATCTCTGTAATTTCGTTAAGGATGAATACCTACTTATCAAAATCTATAACTGTTTCGTTAATTGTTACCGAATGTACTTTTAGTTCTGGTACAATTTCCGACTTGTTAACATTTAAGTTAGGCCACTCAGACTCATCCTTTAATAAAAAACTAGGCCCTGTCCACCACAGGGTCAATGAACCCAAACGTTTAGCATCTACTCCCCTTGATATTAAATCTGCGGGGTTACAATCCGTCGGAACATATCGCCATGCTGGAACTGATGTTAATTCTTTAATTTCAATAATACGGTTGCATACAAACGCCTTTAACTTATTGACATCGCTACTTATCCAGCATAATACTACTGTTGAGTCACACCAGTGCACCAATTTATCTGGCTTGTACCGGAGTGAATCTAGGACAGAAGTTGTGAGTTTCGCAGCTAGTAAGGCTGCGCACAATTCTAAGCGAGGTATGGTAGTTGGTTTTAATGGCGCGACTTTAGACTTCGCGCACAATAACCTGACCGTGACGTCATCATTAGGGCTGATTGACTTCATATAAATACATGCACCATACGCGTGTTTTGAAGAATCGCTAAATGAATGTAACTCAATAAATTTGGGCGATTCACCTAAAACTAATCTAGGCACTTGTAGATTAGACAAGTACGTTACGGCTTCAGCAAACTTAACCCATTCCTCTCTTACATTCTGAGGGACTGGCTGGTCCCACTCCAGTTTTAGTTGCCATAACTCTTGCAACAGTATTTTAGGCTTAACTACCACTGGGCTCAATATGCCTAGTGGGTCAAATATTTTAAACGCGTTTGACATAATGAACCGCTTTGTTATGTTTTCACTGTGATTATGTGAAAAACCTTTTATAGGAAAGTGTAAGCTATCACTAGAGGGGGACCAGCCCAGCCCACTTGAGGACTCGCTAAACATTAACTTATCTTGTTCATTCATGATAATGTCCTTAAAAATTGAGGGATGGTTTGTTTTGAACTTTCTTAAATTAAAACATCCCGATGCCAATGCGCTAGCGACAGCCCTATGTATATATTTTAGTTGATTTGCATCATTGAGCCTGTAATCAGATCATCGACGTAAAAATCCTTCTGAATAATGCATTTAATGAGTTCGTCATCCTGTTCTTGCCCTACCTGCCATATACATCGTGTACTTAAATAGCTTGCACTCGCTGTCCCATAGGTCAGCGTATTGAGTGCGAGCGTTTGTATGGGTTTAGATTCCTCCTCCCTCCACAGAATAAGCTGCAGATGCCTATCATCTTCAGGTACTAATACTTGCCGATACATCTTTTCTATGTCTCCGGTGAGTAAGTATTTGTATTGCCGGGAGCGTACTAGAATGGAGAAAAGAGTATCCTGTACGTTTGGACCGACCATCAAGATGTCATTTAGTGAGCAACCAGAAGTGGAGGGAGCGGAACCATCGAACACCACACGAAGTTTGGTAGATTCGCTCTCTTGCTTCAGAACAGCGTGATGACACAAGTAGTAACTTGAACTCAACCTAGTACTGCAATCACTGTTTAATACTGACAAATGATCTAAGTCTGCATACTCCTTAATAAATTGAGTGTATTCTAACTTTAACTTGTGATTTCGTTTTAACCGTTTTTCCAAGTTAATGAATCGTTTTTTAGCTAACTTAAAGGTATCACCTAAACAATCAGCGTCATCTTTGAGTGGTAATTTTACACAAAACCTTCCTTTATCGGTTCTTGTAGTGTGAGTGATGAAGTGCTTTTCATATTCACTTTCATTTTCACTCCTAATTGGATTTCCAGGAACATTTTCCAGGTCCCAGAATCTAGATAAAATTTGTTCAATAATAATATCATCATTATTATTAGACACTAAAGTATGATTACAGAAAACACCTTTGTGCGGTGCCGCTGAATAGGTAGGACCAGATACTATCCAGCCTAACTGTGAGCTCCTTAGTTTAGGACTGTTGACTCCTAGGGAAAATTGTTCATTACCTAGGATATCCCAAAATACATCTGCGCCTATTAAAACGTCTATATTGCCTGGCTGATGAAACATGGGATCAGCTAACTGAATGCCTTCGGGTAACTTCAGTGAGCTGATATCTATAGGGCTCTTTGGTAATCGACCCGTCAATTCCTTGAGCACTAGACATGAACAATCTACATTAAATTTACTGTTTAATGATTGCAATTTAATGTTACAGCTTTCAATAACATTATTTGTAGAAGAATTGCCTATGCCAATGACCTTTAGAGAGTCAATGGGATGGGACTTTAATGACAAACTGATCTTGAGAGATTCAGTTATGAAGGTGGATTGGCTGCCACAGTCTAATAGAGCACGAACTTTGATCTTTCGCTGATCAAATGGATTCTGTACCTCAACCATGGCAGTGGATAATATAACTTGAGTTTTCGACTTATTATTACAATAGCTTACTACTAATTCCCCCGGCTCCTCGACCGTGGTGAGTTGACTTGCCGTCTCTGATGGACGGTGTAGCAAGCTATTATGCCTCTCTGTGCACCCAGGCTCTAAACATGACCTGAAGCGACAGTCACTGACGGTGTGCCCCTGTCTTAGACAGTTTATACACAATTTATATTTGGTCACATCCGTCAACCTATCATCCACGCCTTTAGCCTTGAATGTTGGACAGTCATAGATCCTATGACGCTCGTCACAAATAATACATGTAAAGCCCTTTGGCTGTTTATTATTATTGCTGATATTACCTGCAAATGATTTAACCATATTATTGTGGTTGCGATGACCGTTATTATTATTACGATTTTGTTGTTTATTATTGTTTGCAGTTGAACGCTGAGGAGTCGTGGACGTCTTTGAAGACATAACGTTATTAGAACTATTGCTATTGCGATTTGTAGACTCGAGTACATCGGCTCGGTCTGTTAAAAACTTAAAAAACTGTTCTAAGTTTGGGGACTCGTTTGCGGTATCATTGCATTGTTCCTCCCATTTTAGCCAAGTCTGACTATCCAGCTTGTCTGAGAGCATAAATATGATTACGGAATCCCAATTATCCGTTGGCTGTCCTAAGCTGACCAAAGCGCGCAGATTCTTTGTGATGTGATCAACTAAACATCTCAACGACCGCTCTGTCTCGCGTGGAAGCTGCTTTATGCAAAATAAGGCCTTATAATGATGATATCGTAATAATTTTGTATTATTGTAACGCTTGCAAAGCAACTTCCATGCTTCAGCGTAATTTTTTGCGGAAACTTCAAGATTAGAAAGTATTTGAGCCGCATCACCTTGTAGGAACGAATTTAAATAATAGAATTTATTAATTTCTGAAATATGGTTATTGTTATGTATTAAGCCTTCGAAGGTGTCTCTAAACTCCAACCAGCGGAAATAATCACCGTTAAACTTTGCGATTTGTATCTGCGGGAGTTTTAATCCTAGACCTTGATGATGGTCGTCTGCACAGCACGAAGCATTGTGAATAGAGCTACGTCTTTGTTCGCATTCACTTTTCCGAGTAAATATTTCTATTATATTCTTAGCAGTTGCTATATGAACGACTATGTCTCTTTCAATGTTATCGCGCTCATCAATTTCTGCCGCGATATTTTCAGGACTGAGAACCTCTATCTCACCCTGCAAGTCATCTACCCTAACTGATAGTGCTTCAAACTTTGCAAGTCTTAAAGTAAGTTCCGTTAATTGAATATTGTTCAACTCGCTTTCCTTAGAAATGTTACTTAAATAATTTTTAAATTTGGTAATTTGTCCTTTAGCAGACGCTCTTTTTGTTAACAATTCCTTATAACGTTGCTTACTTTCAGCCATTGCGTATAATAATAATATAAAACTTTACTGAACGACAACAAAACTTGAACAACTAAAGCAATTAAATTAATAAAATGGGCTCACGCTCCTCGTCTCGACGTCACCTGCCACTAAGAAACCGGGTGCGCACGCGCTCAGCCGTGTGGCAGCCGGACGGCCGGGAACTCGACCGCACCGGTCCGTGCCGCACGCTGTCGCTCCGGCAGGCAAGCGAGTGCCTACGGCGCGCCGTCGATCGGATACGGATCGCCGCCGCGGCGGCGCGGCGCCGGCGATCGTAAACAATCTGAAATAATCGGCACACTGCACTAAATATATGAAGTACGATATTTAATAGGTAGGTACCTGTTATGACGATAGCGGAGGACACACAAAGAAAATAAAATAACAGTGAATTTTAGCTCAGTTGAAATATTAGACAAACGAATTTGATAATAATGTTGTGCGCAGCAATTAAGTTGAATGAAGAAACCTATCAATAGAAAACTTTCGAACTTATTTATTTTTGTTGAAGGTAGGTAGATGAAAAATCTGATGCAATCCAGTATCGGGATATTTCGGCAATATTATGCACGAAAAATACCTTGATTCACACAAATGGATGCTATTCTCAATATTTAAATAGGTATTTTAAAAAGGAAATGGTTCAAAGGATGTACGGATGGACACTTAACTTTGGGATGACACGTTGACGCTCGGCTCGATGTGACACGTTAGCTGCGCCACTGCTCGACCCTGGCTCCTTGCGATGTCCAGGTGACAGTCCTCCAGTAGCTGGAACCCGTTGGCTTTTGCTTGTCCACTGCAAGGCTACCAGCTGGAAGTCCGTTGTCGCCGCGCGCGTGCCGTGACCAGCCGACAGATTTCTTGATTTACGATTTTCTTCTGATTTATTTGGTTCGCGGATTGCTCTTCTTAGTTCCCCTCATGGGCCACCATGTTATATCTTTGGAGGATATACTGGTGCCAAAATCAAAGTCCCGAATAACTTGGTATTACATTTAATAATTATAAAAATGTTGTGTACAGATCGCAGGTCGAGGATGGAATGAACGAGAATAGTTGCAAGTACAGTCAACAAAGGAGTTAAGTATACAGGAGCGTCGGATATAGTTGAAGTTTACTAAGAAACCGATGGATGTTCTGGACTGAAATTTAATTTAATAAATGAGCTGTTTGTTTTCTATTAATAAACTAAAATTTTATTCGAGAATATCCATCGGTTTCTTAGTAAACTTCAACAATATCCGACGCTCCTGTATACTTAACTCCTTTGTTGACTGTACATCGTTCTAAGTAAAAATGTGTAGCGCCTACTATAATATTTGCTACAATAATTTGCATCGTCTCTGTTTCAACACTATGACTATTTTTACAGGCGCACGCCGCAACACATAGAACATGGCCACTTTCCTAATTTGTTAAAAATGACCATAATTAAACCACTGCATAAGAAAGGCGATACAGCTGATATTTCAAATTGCCGTCCAATAGCTCTGATACCGGTAATGTCAAAATTTAAAAAAAAAAGTACTTTATAAATCTATAAACTCATTCTTTGAAGTAAACAATATACTGGCTAAAGAACAATATGGTTTTCGAAAAAACTGAAACATTAATAAAGCTGTCTATGAATTATTATTTTACTGAAATTGTTAGTAATGTTGACAAAAAAAATCCAATTGCAGCAGTACTTATGGACATGTCGAAGGCATTCGATCACGTAAATCACGAAATATTACTGGGTAAGTTAGAACGATACGGCGTCAGGGGAAACATATTAAATCTAGTAAAAACATATCTCACTGAACGAAAGCAAGCCACTGTTTTAAATAGAATTTCAATTAGAGATACAACATGTGGTGTACCCCAAGGAACTGTTATTGGGCCCTTGTTGTTTCTCATATATATTAACGATTTGCCAAAATGCACTGAGCATCAAACTGTTTTGTTTGCCGATGACAGTACACTTATTGTTCCATGTAAAAATATAGAAACTTATGAAGATGACATAAAAAAGTCCATCCTTTGCATCATAAATTGGTTACTTAAAAATAATTTAAAAATAAACATTGATATGACAAAGCTTACCGTACGCAAAATACGCGCTTTGTCGTGGAGTTGCGGAAACCAGCCCGTATTACCTAAGACAAAGCTTAATGACATTTTATCAAAGATCAAAAAAACTTAACTTAAACATAGCTTTATGCAGATCAAATAATAGCTGAAACAAGCAGTGCTAGATTTCTGGGACTTCACTTGGATACTCATTTAAACTGGAAATGTCATATAGAAACTGTTAGTGATTTCCACTATAGATAAAAACGTATTTAGTGATTTTTTGCAGTTAATGAGTTCTTTCAAATCACTTATGCACTCTACAATCTAGCAAAAACAGTAAATGAGTCCGTTGTTCTGGTTTCTTACAAAGCCTATGTCACATCTACACTGCGTTTTGGAATAATTTATTGGGGAAATTCCACTGACAAAGACATTGAAGAGATGTGTGCGTGCTGTGTTTAAACTGAAACCAACAGAAAGCTGCGGGGCAATTGCGTAACACATTATCAATCGGAATCGGTTTCATTTTGACAGTTCAACAACATTCATTGCGTTATTTACGTGTTGAGCAAATAAATTTTTCGAACTTATGAAGCAATGGATTAGCAATTTGCTTCAAAATGATTTAGATTCCGACTGATAGTGTGTTACGCAATTAGGGTGCTGTATTCCATATTTCAAAAAATTTAAACTCTTAACATTGCCCTGTATGTACATTTTTGAGACAGCAGTATTTGTCAAATCCAACTTCCATCTGTTTGAAACATTGAGATCTAAACGACGCAACAAAGATTTATGCGCTAAGCCACATAGCACTGCTCTTTATGCAAAAAGTTTTTAGGAATGGCACCGAGGATCTTCCCTAGGCTAATTAAAAAAATAAACAACATACACGATTTAAAAAAGGCTTTACTGAAAATATTATAATTATGATAAAACATATTATACAGTGAACGAATATCTAACTGAAACATTATAATTACCTTTTTTTATACTTTTTATTTTTTAATTTGACATTTATACTAGAATTCATTATTATTATATTTTATTGGAATGTTTCTTTTTTTATTATTATGACGACAATTTGAATTAGAGTTATTTATTAATGTGTGATAATAATTGTTGATAATTAATTTATTATAATTTATTAATACAGCATGTTTGTACCAAGACAATATTTGTACGCCAATGACGGCTAGACATAGCGTTAAAAAATATTTGTATTTGTATCACTGACTCAGGTAAAGCCACCATCACGGATTTTAATTTTCATAACACAAAAAATTTGTCGCTAATTAGTTGAAATTTGTCGCCAAGTATCAGAATTTGTCGGTCATTGGTTCAAAAGATATAAGGGTTTATAGGTGGCCGATCTGGAGACTTCCCAGCAGGGCCACAATACATTTATATCCCAAAAACTAGGGCACCTAGCGAAGATCTGTTTTCTCCCATATTTTGTCGCCAATTAGTCGGAATGTCGCCAAGTCACAGATTTAATCGGGTCTTAGTTTAGGAGAGATATAATGAGTTCAATTAGTAAGGTATAGTATAGTCCAAGAGCTTTCGTGAACTCTTAGATCTAGTTTTTGGAGTAGGTATAGTCCAAGAGCTATAAAACCTTATCTTTTGAACCAGTGACCGACAAATTCTGATATTTGGCGACTGATTCCGACTAACGGTGATAACGGATTAACGGTATACGTACCTACATTATGTACGTTTGAAGTTCGGTTTCTAAAATGGTGGCTCTGCGGCAGAGCATGATACCGACAACGCACCTTCGCACACCGCGCTCAAAACGAGGGACTTCCTGGACAGCACGCCGGTCAAACTCCTGGGTCACCCTCCTTACAGCCCTGACCATGTACAGACGCCAGCAGGTCAACCTACCCGAAACTGTCAGATTTTCCCAATCAACCTTGGATCTTATGCTTTAGCAATAAAGTCGAAAATCTATTATAGAAATCTGACAGATTGTAGTAACTTGATGTGCTGGCGTCTGTACATAACTCCAGCTTCCTCATATGTGATAGAACAATTCTACCTATGCCAATATTTAAGGCATAATAGCTGCAATCTAAGTTCGCAGTCTTACTTTAGCTGCCACAATAACTTCGTTAATATGAGTCGTTTAGTGTGTGTTAGCTGGAGTGACGTCACCCCAGCTGCTCATGTCATATCTTCCAAACGAAAGAAGATATGATTATATGTTATAGCTCAAAAATTAAGGCATAATAGCTGCCACTGGCAGCAAAATTTTCAAACCTCTGGTCAAAATACTCTATGAGTTATTAAACCGATAACCATGTGTAAGCTGGAGTGACGTCTCCCTAGCTGCTCATTCATATCTTTCAAACGAAAGAAGATATGATTATGTATTATAGCTCAAAAATTAAGGCATAATAGCTGCCACTGGCAGCAAAATTTTCAAATCCCTGGTTAAAATATTCTATGAGTTATTAAACCGATAAACATGTGTAAGCTGGAGTGACGGCACCGAAACTGCTCATGTCATATCTGCTGAACGAAAGAAGATATGATTATGTACTATAGCTCAAAAATTAAGGCATAATAGCTGCCATAGGCAGCAAAATTTTCAAATCTCTAGGTCTTGTAGTTTCCACGTAATAAGCAAAAAAACAGTTTCCGCGCCAAAAACATCAATTATTGCTTCGGAGAAGGCAAGCTGCGGCGTTGCCGTTCCGTGCGCTACATTATCAGTTTGAACTAGATTATAGACTGGGAGCCGACTACACACTTTAATCGTACTATGTAAGTATTGAGGTTATTTATAGTCATACTGTGTTTTTAAACATAGGACGAAAGAAAATTTAAAAATCTAAGTGTAACAATTTCGTAAAGTTTATCATAAATCACATTTGACATACGTACGGACAGACAGACAGACATGACGAATCCATTAGGGTTCCGTTTTTGCCATTTGGCTACGGAACCCTTATACGATCACTTTCAGAATCAGAATCAGAAATATTTATTTGCCAACAATGTAGGTACAGGTTTGAGATGGTACAGAATACAATGTTTCCGCTACATTCTACCTTACGGCGTGCAAAAATAAAAGTTAACATTACATTGATATTAAAATTAACCAGACATCAAAAATTAATACACATAAATAAATTGTCACATAAAAAGTCATTACATTAAAAATTAAGTTATAAATTATTAATTATTGCAAAAAGGTAGGGATTTAAAATGTCAATTACAAGAAAAAAGTCAAGGTACAGTTACAAATCTTTGTCATTTAAGAAGTCATTTACAGAGTAGTATGCTTTTTGTAATAGTAATTCAGTCAGTTTAGTTTTAAATATGCGTGTGGGGTGTTCTTTGAGATTATGTGGAATTTTATTATAAATTAAGAAGTCATTTACAGAGTAGTATGCTTTTTGTAATAGTAATTCAGTCAGTTTAGTTTTAAATATGCGTGTGGGGTGTTCTTTGAGATTATGTGGAATTTTATTATAAATGATTGGCCCCATTGACATTATATTTTTTCTTATTAGTGCTGTATTATATTTTTCCGTATGTAATAAGTACTTGTATTGTAGTCTTAAAGGGCCTGACCTTGATCTAATGTCTACAAGTGTCTGAAATAAATTTAAATTCGACCTAACAAAAATTGACACTTCCAATATGTAAAGCGATGGGAAGGTTAGTATTTTTAGAGACCTAAACACAGGCTCACAGCTATCTGTAGATTTTAAACTTGACATTGATCTTATGCAACGTTTTTGGGCTTTGAATACGACCTCCCTTTCGCTACAGTTGCCCCAGAATATTACTCCGAACCTTAGAACCGATGCCACCAAGCCATGGTAAGCCGTGAGAAGAGTAGTTGTGCTAACTTTATGCGATAGATTGTACAGTACATATGCTGATTTGCTCAATTTTTTACATACGTCCTCAGAATGGGGTTTCCAAGTCAGATTGCTATCAATCCAGATCCCTAGGAATTTCGTTATGCTTGTTGAGTCAACCTTATCCCCATTATGACTAACATTTATATTTGGTGGACTGATCCGTTGGTAAAAATGCATTACTTTCGTTTTATTTAAATTTATGATTAAGTGATTTACATTGAGCCAGGTAATAATGCACTTTAATGTGTTATTTATATCACTTTCATATTTTTTTAAGTCCGAACATTTTACGATTGCCGTACTATCATCCGCAAACAAAACCATGGGATGATGTGTTTGACGGGGCAAATCATTAATGTATAGGAGAAATAACGGGGGTCCCAAAACGCTACCTTGTGGTACGCCATGTTTTACCTCTCTACAGCCCGAAATATATTTAAGTTCACGTTTAGTTTTGGGGCATATTCTCGTTATTTCGGTGTACTGCAGTCGGCCTTGTAGGTATGATTTTATCAGATTTAGAATATTTCCTCTTATACCATAGGCGTAAAGCTTCTTTAGAAGGACGTCATGGTTTACATAGTCGAATGCCTTAGTCATATCAGTCAATATTGCACATACAGGAATTTTATTGTCAACGTTTATCATTATATTTGTTAGGAGATTATATATCGCCATATTAATAGATATTTTTATTTTTTCTAAAACCCATTTGTTCTTCGCTTAATATATTATATTTATTTAAAAATCTATCCATTGCATGATATATAATCTTTTCAAAGACCTTGGAAAATATGGGGACCAATGCTACTGGTCTATAGTTGGACAAGTCTTCCCTATTATTCTTTTTATGAAGAGGTTTTATAACTACTGTTTTTAGGCTATTAGGAAATATACCAGATTCAATACTTTGTTGTCCGTCTGTCTGTCTGTCAAGACCCTTTATCTCTGGAACGCGTGAAGGTATCAAAATGAAATTAAAACCATATACTCAAGTCTGCGGTCCCTTGAAGCTGTGAAAAAATCAAAATTCTAAGTTAACGTAAAAAAGATACGGCCGTTTATCCCGCAAAAAACGTATATTTCGACACTCTCAAGGGAATCAAAATGTATAGGGTACTTCCCGTTGACCTAGAATCAAGAAATTTGGCAAGAAGCAAGGTCATGTAGCACAAGTAAAGGTAAAAGTCTGAAACCCATAAATTTTTAGTTATATTAAAAAAAAACCGTGATGAAACTATTTACCTAACTTGTTTTTTTTTTTAGTCGGGGGGAAACCTTCAAAAGGCACCCGACCTCCGAGGAGGGAGGTCGGGGAGTGTGTGTTTTTTAAAACTATTTACATACTTACCTACAAATTTTTACGGAACCCTCGGTGCGCGAGTCCGTCTCGCACTTAGCCGGTTTTTTTAATGACATTTGTTCTGATTCGATGTTTTTTTTTTTTTTGGCAACTGAGCCAATGTCAACTATTCTGCCAGCGTTCTTAAATGTCACGATTTCATGAAAAAGTCATTCAATCGCTAGTAATATACAGGGTTATTGGTAAAACATTAACAACCTCTTAAGAGTTCATTGCACTTATCATTAAGAACAATTTTTACTATGGGACCAAACCTGAAATCGCGAAAAAAAATCAGCTGTTCCCTACATTTTAATTAGGTATTTAATAAAAGAAAGAACAAGGCAAAAAAAAAACAATAATAGTACCTACGTAGTTCTCTCGTCATCCAAAGTTGATATGAATCTACTTTATTATATTCATAGTTCCATTAAAGTTCAGTCGGCTCTCAGTCTATATCTTCATTACACAAAATTAAAATTATTTTGAGCGCAAGTTAAAATGACTTCTAATAGAATGCCTGCTAAGTGCAAACTTGGTTGTAGTATTGTAGCGCACGGAACGGCAACGCCGCAGCTTGCCTTCTCCGAAGCAATAATTGATGTTTTTGGCGCGGGAACTGTTTTTTTGCTTATTACGTGGAAACTACAAGACCTAGAGATTTGAAAATTTTGCTGCCTATGGCAGCTATTATGCCTTAATTTTTGAGCTATAGTACATAATCATATCTTCTTTCGTTCGGCAGATATGACATGAGCAGTTTCGGTGCCGTCACTCCAGCTTACACATGTTTATCGGTTTAATAACTCATAGAGTATTTTGACCAGGGATTTGAAAATTTTGCTGCCAGTGGCAGCTATTATGCCTTATTTTTTGAGCTATAATACATAATCATATCTTCTTTCGTTTGGAAGATATGAATGAGCAGCTGGGGAGACGTCACT